>PVJN01004203.1:62500-92543 GCA_004026805.1 Lasiurus borealis | reverse complement strand
TGTATCCATTTGGAGTTTATTTTTGTATTTGGTGTAAGTTGGTGGTCCAGTTTCATTTTTTTTGCATGTATCTGTCCAATTTTCCCAACACCATTTATTGAAGAGGCTATCTTGGCTCCATTGAGTGTTCATGCCTCCTTTGTCAAATATTAGTTGAGCATAGTGGTTTGGGTGGATATCTGGGTTCTCTATTCTATTCAATTGGTCTATATGTCTGTTCTTGTGCCAGTACCAGGCTGTTTTGAGTCTTTCTCATAGATGTTTCTGACTCTCTGTCTTTTTTCCTCTCTGTAAAAAATCAATAAAATAAAATAAAATAAAAAATTGTGAAGATGGTTCTTTAAAAAAAATAAATAAAACATAACAGGAAAACATGGGAAAACAAAATAAAATAAAATAAAATAAAATAAAATAAAATAAAATAAAATAAAATAAAATAAAAAAGTAAAACAATCCCCAAAGGAAAGAAAAAAAAGGAATCATCAGATAGGGAGTTAAAAGAAATTGAGGCTAGCAGTTTATCAGAGAAAGACTTCAGAATAATGGTTTTAAGGATATTAAAACAGCTGGATGACAAAAACACACAACTCAATGACAAATACACACAACTCAATGAGAACTATAAGGAGCAGAATGAGAATGTCACCAACATAAAAAGATACCAAGAGGAGATGAAAAATGACATAGCTGCAATAAAAACAGAATGGAAGGCTTAAACAGTAGACTAGTAAAGACTGAGGACCGCATTAGCAATTTAGAAGACAAGGTAAGAAAAAGCACACAAACACAGCAGCAACTGGAAAATAAAGGCTTAAAAGGCAAGAATGGAACCTAAGGGAGCTTTGGGACAACACAAAATGAAACAACACTCACATAAAAGGGATACCAGAAGGAAAGGAAGAGAAGTAAGGAATAGAAAACCTGTTTGAAGAAATAATGACAGAAAACTTCCCTGATACTGGAAAGAAAACAAACAAACAAACAACAACAACAAAAAACTATGCAAGTCCAAGAAGTACATATAGTTCCAAACAAGTTGAACTTTAAAAACACTGACACCAAGACACATCGTAATTAAATTGGCCAACACTAATGTCAAAGTAAGAATTTTAAAAGCTGCCAGAGAGAGAGAGAAAGTTAACTACAAGGGATCTCCTATTAGAATATCAACTGATTCCTCAACATAAACACACCAGGCCAGAAGGGAATGGAATGAAATATACAAAGCAAGGTACTGTACCCAAGAATGATAGCAAGGCTATCATTCAAAATTGAAGGTGGGATCAGGAGCTTCACAGACAAAAAAGGGCAAAGAGAGTTTATCACTACCAAGCCAAAAATGCTAAAGGGACTGCTGTAAAAATAAGAAAAAGAAAGGCAAGAAGACACAGTACTAAGGAAAAATATAACAACAAACATGAATTGTCAATGATAACATTAAACGTAAATGGATTAAATGTATCAATCAAAAGACATAGCTGAGTGGATAAAAAAAAAAAACATGACCCATATATTTGCTGTCTATAAGAGACCCACCTCATAACAAAGGAATCACACAGACTGATAAGGGATGGGAAAAAAAATTTCAAGCAAATGGAAATGAGAAAAAAATCTGGGGTGGTGATATTTATATATGACAAAATAGACCTCAAAGTAAAGGCTATAATAAGAAATAAGAAGACCACTACATAATACTAATGGGAGCAATTCAACAAGAAGATATAACTCTGGTAAACATATATGCACCCAATGCAGGAGCACCCAGATATACATAAAAAAAACTCCTGGAAGATAACAAGGGAGAGATCAAGAACAATACAAACATAGTAGGGGACTTTAATACACCACTGACATCAATGAATAAATCCTCTAGACAAAAAAAAAAAATCAGTAAAAAAGAAAACAAAACAAAAAAACAGCAATTCTCAATAACTAACTAGATCAGATGAACCTAATTGACATCTTCAGAGCATTTTACCCCAAAGCCACAGGATATACTTTCTTCTCAAGTGCACATGGGACATTTTCAAAAATAGACCATATATTGGGTCACAAATAAAGTCTCCACAAATTCAAAAGGATCGAAATCATATCAAGCATTTTCTCAGACCACAATGACATAATAATAGAAATAAAGTACAATGAAAACATTTCAAAATATTCAAACACTTAGAAGCTGAATAGCAAGCTATTAAACAATTATTGGATTAACAATGAGATCAAAGAAGAAATTAAAAACACCCTGGAGACTAATGACAATAAAAATAAACAATGTTGCCCTAACCAGTTTTGCTCAGTGGATAGAGCGTCAGCCTGTGGACTGAAAGGTCCCAGGTTCGATTCCGGCCAAGGGCATGTACCTTGGTTGTGGACACATCCCCAGCAGGAGGTGTGCAGGAGGCAGCTAATTGATGTCTCTCTCCCATCGATGTTTCTAGCTTTCTATCCCTCTCCCTTCCTCTCTGTAAGAAATCAATAAAATATATTTAACAAACAAACAAACAAACAATGCAAATGCTATGGGACACAATGACTGCAATCCTGAGAGGGAAGTTTATAGCTCTACAGGCCTAGCCCCCCAAAAGCTTGGGATGGCTGGAGTCTCAGGGCTTAATGGACTACCTTGCCTTCCAGTTGGCCCTGCCCTCCATGACCCCTGGGTCTCACGTGACTCTAGGTAGTCACTGGAATGAATGGTCCCTGTGTGCGCTGGAAGTGCCTCTGGACCACTGCCTTTCCAGCTCCCCTGCGCTCCAGGACCATATGAATCTGGGTCCCCAGGGTTTCACCTGAAACTGGGATTTAGTGGAGTTAGAAGCGGTGCAGTTGGAAGGTTGTCTCCCGCCCACTCATGAAAGCCAGTGGCACAATAAGCAGTAGGTCTTCTGTGCGCAGTGCTATGTGTGCCACCAGACTTCTGCTCTTTCGCGATTCCCCTAAATTTTCATGCACTTCTCCCTTTTCACAGTCCAAACTCACACTTTATGAGTTTCACCTGGACCTGGGGTTCAGTGCCATAGGATAAGGAGTTCAATGCAGTTGGGAGTCTCCGTCTCCCTCCAGCCAGAGAAAGTCAGCCAGGTACAATGGCACCCGCTCTGTCCATGTGCATGTCTCCATACCACAGCTTTTTGCAGCTCTTCTGGGTCTCCATGAGCCCCTCTCTTTCCTTCTAGTTGTGGAATTTCCACTCAGCCAGCTTTCCTGGGGTTCTAGATGCTGTCCGTTCTGTCTTTTAGTGTAGTTTTGAAATTGTTGTGCAAGGCAGCACAATAATTTGAATTTGCCGCCAACTTGAATTCTCTCCCAACACCCTTTCTTGATAAAAACTCTCAGCAAGGTGGGAATAGAAGGAGCATACCTCAACATAATAAAAGCCATATATTACAAACCAACAGCCAACATCATACTCAATGGGAATAAACTAAAAACATTTCCCATAAGAACAATAACAAGACAGGGATGCTCACTCTTCCCACTCCTATTGACCATAGTGCTGGAAGTACTAGCCATTTCAATCAGATAGGAAGGATAAATAAAAGGCATCCAAAATGGAAAAGAACTGTCCTTATTTGCAGATGACATGATACTGTACATAGAAAACCCTAAAGGCTACATCAAAAATTCTTAGACTTAATAAATGAATTTGGCAATGTAGCAGGATACAGAATTAATGCCAAGAAATCAATGACATTTCTATACACCAATAGTGAACTTACAGAAAGAGAGACTAAAAAAGCAATTCCATTTACCATGGCATCAAAAAATTAGTATACCTAGGAATAAACTTAACTAAGAAGGTAAAAGACTTATATGTGGAAAACATCACAACACTGAAAAAAGAGATAGAGGAAGTCATAAATAGATGGAAGAACATACCATGTTCATGGATTGATAGAATCAATATTATCAAAATGTCCACACTACCCAAAGCAACCTATAAATTAAATTCACTTCCCATTAAAATACCAATGGCATATTTCATAGACCTAGAATGAACTTTCCAAATATTCATCTGAAATAAAAAAAGGACCCCAAATAGCTGCAGCAATTCTTAGAAAGAAAAACCAAGTCGGTAGGATGTCAATACTAGATTTCAACTTGTATTACAAAGCCACTGTTCTTAAAACAGCCTGGTACTGGCACAAGAACAGACATATAGATCAATGGGATAGAATAGAGAACCCAGAAATTGACCCAAACCACTATGCCCAATTAATATTTGACAAAGAAGGCATGACCATAAAATGGAGTCAAGATAGTCTTTTCAATAGATGGTGTTGGGAAAATTGGATAGATACATGCAAAAAAAAAAAAAAAAGGAACTAGATCACTAATGTACACCATACACAAAAATAAGCTCAAAATGGATCAAGGACTTAAACATAAGACCTGAAACCATAAAAATACTAGAGGAATCCACGGGCAGCACAATCTCAGACAAATGCCGAAGGAACTTCTGCACTGATACTGCTCCTAGGACAAAACTAAAAAGAAAATAAACAAATGGGACTATATCAAAATAAAAAGCTTTTGTACATCAAAAGAAACTTTCAATAAAACAACAAGAAAGCCCACTGCATGAGAGAACATATTTACCAATGATATCATCAATAAGGGTTTAATCTCCAACATTTACAGAGAATTCATACAACTTTACCAAAAGAAGATAAACAACCCAATCAAAAAATGGGCAACTGAGCTAAATAGACACTTTTCAAAAGAAGACAGAAGTAAAGTCAAGAGACATACGAAAACCTGCTCAAAGTCACTAATCATAAGAGTGATGAAAATCAAAATGACAATGAGGTACCATCTCACACCTGTCAGAATGACTATCATCAACAAATGACAAGTGTTGGCAAGGATGCACAGCAAAAGGATCTCTTTTGCACTGCTGATGAGCATACAGACTGGTGCAGCCACTATGGAGAACAGTATGGAGTTTCCTCAAAAAACTAAAAATGTTTGACCCAGTGATCCCACTTCTAGGAGTATATCCCAAGAAACTGGAAACATGAATCAGAAAGGATATATGCACCCCTGTGTTCATAGTAGCACAATTCACTATAACTAAGATTTGGAAACCGCCTAAGTGCCAATCGGCAGATTAATGGATTAAAAAACTGTGGTATATCTACAAAATGGAATAGTATGCTGTGGTAAAAAAGAAGGAGCTTCTATCATTGGCAACAACATGGAAGGAGATGGAGAGCATTATGCTAAGTGAAATAAGTCAGATAAAAATAAATAAATAGCTCATGATCTCACTCAATTATGGAATATAATTAATTGAACACACTTATGAACAAGAATAATCCCAGAGACTGAGACACATCCATTAGAACGTCAAACCTCAGGAAAGGTGGGGGTTGGTGGTGGAAGTAAGGGAAAGAGATCAACAGAGGGACTTGCATGGATGCATATGAGCCTAATCAATGGACACAGACAACAGGGGTATGGGAAATGAGTGATGGGGAAATAAGGACACATGCAAAAAATAAATATTAAAAAATTTATACTGAAAAAATAAAATAAAAATAAAATATTAAATCTAAAATACACTAGTGGTCACCATAACCTTAAGAGAAATTGTTTCATGTGACAAAGATTTTGAATGAAACTCTCTGTAGCCTGAAAATTATTTTGGAAGTAAATAAAGAGAAGTTTCCTTCAAATGCCATAAGGACTGTAATTGAAAGTCAATATATTTGGCCTGTTGTACTAAAGTAAGTAATTAGTGATTTTGTCTCCCTTACAAAGTTTATATAAAGTTACAAAAAGAAATTGACAGCCAGTTTGAAATTGAATTGCCATGGCCTAAAGCAAAGAATATCCTTACATGATATTATTCTACAATCCTATCTAATAAAAGAGTAATATGCAAATTGACTGTACCTCCACTATACCCACCAGCCATGTCCATCAGCCAATCAGAGCAAGTTTGCAAATTAACCCAACCAAGATGGCTATGGCCACAGAGAGAGCAGGAGGGAGGCTTGGGTTGCCCTGGTGATGGAGGAAGCCAAGCTTTCCACACACCCTGGCCTACTCAGGCCTCCGCTTAAGGCAACAAAGTTTCAATGGCTCTGCAAGCAGGAGGCTTGGCTCTGCTCCTGGCTACAAAGTTTCAATTGTAGAAGATAAATAAATCCCAGATACCAGTGCCTCCACTTGGGTTGCCAAGGAGCATGGCCAGCCTGCAAACCACCAGAGGCCCCTCATTCAGGCTATCCCATGCCTCAAGGGAACACCCATCCTGATCCAGGACACCCTTCAAGGCAAACCAGCTGCCCCACCCCCATCTGTGCACCAGGCCTCTATTCCATCTAATAAAAGAGTAATATACAGATTACCATCACTCCAACACATAAGATGGCTGCCCCACTGTGGTCAAAAGATCCTGCCCTCATGTGGGCACAAAATCATCATCACAAGATGCCCAGCAGGGGAGGGCATTTGGCAGGGACCAGGCCTACAAGGGAGGGAAGTTGTGGGTGATCAGGCCAGCAGGGGAGGGCAGTTGGGAAAGACTAGGCCTGCAAGAGAAGGCAGTTAGGGATGACCAGGCCGGCAGAGGAGGGCAGTTGGAGGTGACCAGGCCTACAGGGGAGGGGTGTTAGGGGAAAACAGACTGTCAGGGGAGCAGGTAGGCATCAAACAAGCTGGTATGGGAATGATTAGGGGGTGATCAGGCTGGCAGGCAGAAGCAGTTAGGGGCAATCAGGAAGGCAAGCAGGTGAGCAGTTGGGAGCCAGCAGTCCTAGATTGTGAGAGGGATGTCCAACTGGCCATTTAGTCTCGATCCAGGTAGGACAGTCGGACATCCCACATGGGATCCCAGATTGGAGAGGGAGCAGGCTGGGCTGAAAGACATCCTCCACCCCTGTGCACGAATTTCATGCATCGGCCCTCTAGTGACATTATAATTTTTGATATTTCACAACAGCATATTGTACAATTATCCCAAAGAAACTTACAAACTAATTCTTTGAATGTTGGGCAACAATTTAAAAAAGGAGATGAAAAGATTTAATCCCTTTCAGGAGGAATTAAGGCATTGGGAAGGCATTTGAGCATTCTATATTAGCCCCTCTTACCCTTTTTGCCAAGTGGGGCTGTCTTGTCACAATCCAATTGCCCTCAGCTATGGCCTGAGCTTTCTTTTCATGCTGAGGTTGAAGCCTCCTAGTGGCTGGTACCATGGATCGGTCACTTGCCCAATGATGTGAGCTGGGCCCTTCCTGGAGAAGGAACCTGAGTTCCCTGAGATGTTTGATCAGTGCTGGGGCCCCTCCAAGCAAGAGAGGGGATCCTACGGCAGGTGCTGGACATGGTGGCCATGGGGACATAGGTTAACAAGGAGATGGAACTGACGCTCACATCACCATGCTTGGCCCTGGAAGATGACTGGTTAGCCAGAGACAGATAAGATTCTTCAGGGAAGGACCGACCTAAGACAAGCACAGTTCCAGAGGGGCCATCAGGAGAGAACTTGAGGTTCAACAGAGGTGGGGCACAGACCCTCACCCTCCCAAACCTTGCAAGGGTCTGAACCCTCACCCTTTCTGAGGGAGGTCTCCTGCTTCCATGGCTGTTTCACTTCCCATGCCCAGCCCAGATCAGGACCCAGGTAGCAGAGACTTGGCCCAGCTCAGATCAGGGCCCAGGTTACAGACAGAGACTTGACCGACAGCAGCTGCCATGTATCTAAATCCAGACTAGCACCAGGAATGCTCAGGGCCTACTCAAATAATCCTTTCTACTAATATTTACAGGGTTAACTAATATTGTTGGTAGAGTATTAAATTTGAGAGTAAAATAGTAATCAAGTTTTCAGATTAATTTAAATTGGCTAATTGAAATAAGTACATATTCAAGAAAATTTAATTGTACTGGACAAAAAGCTGTTTTTAAAGTATTAACTAAAATTTCTATTGGTAGTTCATCACAAGGTAAAATTGCTTAACATGCAATGAACTTAGAGCAGTCATATATTTGTGAAAAACCTAAAATTTAAAGTTATCAAGACTGCATTAAAAATTTACAAAAGCCTCCTTTAATAAAAAAAAGGGGGGGATAGTAGGGTAATATCATATAAGGAGAAATATCTTTTAAGTAAATTACATCTAGAAAATTTTTACTTTAGAAAACTAATTTTCATTTGTAATACTAACAGCAAGACACCCATGAAAAAATATGCATGGTGTCAAATAAGCCAAAGGGAAATCATTTGGGCAAAAATAAAAAGGATCCCAAGTCAATTTTATAGAAAAGACTCCTATATTATTATATTTTGGTCAAGAATATGTGTACAATTTCAGTAAACAATTCCAAGACCATGTGGACTCCTGTAACAGAGAGAAATTGACAGGTCTGCTCCAAACATGAAGACAAGAGGAAAAACAGTCCAGAGATGGAAGATGCTGACCACGCCTTGCCATGCTAGCCGTCAGTAGCTGTGCTTCGCCACAGGTTGCCCAGGACCAAACCAGAGAGGGTCAGACCTGCACTGCCACCATTTATCCACCATCCAGTTATCATTGCTGATATGTACACATAAGGAACTGTTGGACATTGAAATTGGGACTCAAATTTTTTTGTTCTTATAGGTTTTTTCTCTAGTCTCCAGAGGCAAGATTTTTTAAAGAAAAGAATAGGGAGGAAAATAGATACAGAGGCAAAGGAGCATTGAACAGACTGTCAAACTACAGCAGGAAGGTTGGGGGAGGGGGGCTGTAATAGATCAACTGAAGGACTTGTATGCATGTATATAAGCATAGTCAATGGACAAAAGGCACTGGGGAGGGGCAGGTGAGGGCATGTACTGGGAGGTAGGGGAGACCGGGGGGAGGTCAATGGGGGAAAAGAAAAAAAGGAGACATATGTACTTTAAACAATAAAAAAAATAAAAAAAATATTTTATAAGTGAAGTCATACGATAGCCTTTTGGAATTGGCATTTTTTACTCAGCATGTTTCTCTGGAGATTGGTCTAGGTGATTGCATGTATCTATAACTCATTATTTTTATTGCTGAATAGTTTTTTTTTCTGGATAAACCACAATTCAACCATTCACCCACTTAAGGGCAACTTGGGTTATCTATAAACTGTTCTGGGATCTTATGTGAGCATAGATTTTCTTTTCCTTGGAATAAATGCTCAGAGGTGCAATTGCTGGGTTGTAGCAGTCACATATTTAGTTCTTTAAGTAATATATGTGTAATCCAGTTTACCTGTATCCATGCCAGCATTTGCTTTTATTATCATTTTTAAAAGCCATTCTAATATCATACAGTGACTTCACATTGTAGTTTTAATTTTTATTTTCTTTATGACTGAAATGCCAAACATCTTTTTTACATTAACATATGCTTTTTGGTGAAGAAGTGTCTCTTTTTGCTTTTTGCCCATTTTCTAAATTGATTTTACTTTAATGTTGAGTTTTGCCCATCCATTATATATTTTTTATCCTTTAGGAGATAAATAACTTGCAAATATTTTCTCCTAGTCTGTTGCTTAGCTCTTCATCTTAACAGAGATTTTTCCAAAACAAAAGTTTTAAATTTAGATGAGGTCCAATTTATTGTACAGTTAGATAGTAGAATAGTTTTATTTTATAAGCCAGTTTATTTGCAAGACAGATCAGCATACCCTATTATATATGTGTTAAGTTTGAGAAACATATGTGTATGTGTGTGGGATTAGACTACTGAGGTATTGCCTTTAAAGCTAATTAAAGTGAAATTTGAAAGTTGTCTAAACTGAAAAAGAGAGGAGAAGAAGGAAATGAAAGTGAAGTGAGAATACATATTGAGTTCTTATTATGTCCCAAGTATTGTGCCAAGATCTTTTAAAATAGACTTTACTACTTTAGAATAGATTAATAGAAAATTTGCAAAGATAGTACAGAGTTCCATGTACCCCACATCTATTTCCTCTACTGTTAACATCTTACTTTACTATGGCATATTTGTCACAACCAATAAAGCAATATTGTTAGATTATTAAGTAAGTTTCATACTTTATTTGAATTTCATTAGTATTTACCTAAGATCTTTTTTTTTTTTAATTTTCTCTTATTTTTCTTCTCCTCATTTTATGTATCAGGATCCCATATTACACGTGGCCATAAAGTCCTCTTGGGCATCTCTTTGCTGTGACAGTCACTCCAACTTTTCCTCTCTTGATGACCTTGATAGTTTTTAGGACTATTCATAAAGTATTTTGTAGAATACCTTTCATTTGGGTTTGTTTGATGTTCTTATAATTAGACTGGGGTTACAGACTTTGGGGGAGGGTGGGAGACCAAAGAGACAAAGTGCCATTCTTACCATACCATATTAAGTGTAACATATTATTTCTAAACCTCATTTCTGTTGATGTTGACCTTGATCATCTGGCTAAAGTCAAGTTCATCAATGTTCTCTGTCATAAAGTTACTTTTTATTTCCTTGCTTTCCATACCATATTCTTTGCAAATAAGTCACTCTTGGCAGTTGGATGAAGTTAAGTGATAGGGAGTTCTTTTCCACCTCCTTGGCAGGAGATAGAGTAAGGGAGTAGCTTCATAAGCTATTTGGTCTATTGGGCATAGTCCAAGCATATTCCCTTCAGTGTCCCATTTAATCCTCATCATAGCTGAATCATCTCCATTTAACATCAGAGAAAATGTAGCAGCAAGAAGTCCTCACCCTCACTCACAAATCAAATAGGATTCCTACTGTAGACTGGCATTCCAATTCCCATCATATTCTACTTCTATGCCCAAGTGAATTATAACTCAGAGCATCCTATAACTGGTCTGGTTTCTGTCAGATGAAGAATGCCCTCTCACCCCTTGAAATGCAGGGCATTTGATCACTGTGCTTCCTCTTAACCCAAGGGTGGCATTTCCATATTGGCATTTCACTTGAGTTCTTAAGGACCTCACATGTCACTTTATGAGATGAGCCCCGCCCTGTAAGAGCTAGCTGTACAGCTTGGTGATATCATTAATAAAGGGTAGGGAGTTACTAAAATGATTGATTTATTTAGTTTTTGCATTTATTTAAAGTTAGATGCTTTTTTTTTGACTTCTTATTTTAATTGGCTGGGAATCCTCACCTGTTTATTTCACTTACTAGTTTGAGACTCAGGTCTGAGACAGAATATACAGGACAATATGATGCATTTTTTTTCACCAGGTGTCCAATCCATATTTTTTTAGCAAGGAGCCAGAGAATCACACTTAATTCCCAGGTTCATCCTACTCGCCTGGCATGGTCCCTCACTCTCCCAAAATACCATTTGTGTTCACATTGAGGAACAAAACCTATTACATTGAAAATAGAGAAGGTGTAGATAAATGGCCCCATCACTATAGCTAAAGTGACATTGATGTCGATTTTGGTTTGAAAAATATGTAATCCCCTAAATATATGGTCATATCAAGGGTTCTTCTGTTTTAATACCCAGAGTACAATTCTTATCTGATGATCATTAAGAACTATTGTGTACACAACACTGCCTGTATAAAGAATTTTTTTAACATTTCAAATGACTTTTACACTCTTCGTTTTTATTGGCTCAACACAGCAGCCCTATAAAACATGAGGCTCAGGGATTACAAAGAGCTTCTCAGTCATGATGGGATACCCAGATCACCTGTAGATTTTAAAATGTTTTTGTGTTGCCCTACCTGCTGAGAGGCATTCTGTGGGACCTTGGCTATGCTATTTCTCTTCCAGGCAGGGCTCTCCCCTCTTTCACCTGATTAATTTGTCCTTCTTTGCCTCACTCTTGACATCTCAGGTCACTCTTCACTTACTCTAGGAATCTGTTCTTTGAATAAATTGTCTATCATTATTATAAGTACTTCTTTGAAATATTTGTTTTATTTTCATAATGGTGATCATTTATATTTACTCCACTAATATCAAGAACATTTCATTTTTGAGTCCCAGTTCCTAGTATATATCTGGCACATATTGGTACTAGCTGCTTATCAAACACATTTTTAGTGAAAATGTGCCGAGTTCCTGAATGAACAAATAACTCTTCTGATTCAGGACTTGGGCAGTTATTTTTTAACAGTTCCACCTGGGTGATTCTTGGTTGAGATTGCCTAGATTAGTCTGTTTTCATTGTACATATGAGCAAATTAAGATGTTAAATGAGAAGAATTTGATTGGTCTCACAGGGGGAGGCAGAGGAGGAGAGGTTGCTTAGAGGCAGGAGCCTCCAGTGGGATCTATGGCTGTTGTTCTCTGGTTCTATCCCATACGTGCAAAGCAGAGCTCAGTCTTTATATCCTGTATTGTTTTTTCCTATTCCCTGGGCAGAGGGAGGACTGTCTCGTCTCTGCTCTTGGAGAATCCTTTACCTGTCATCATTAAACTCTTTTCACATTACATTGGGTAGATGAGCTCATCTGAAAACTTCACTAAAAATGAGCTAAAAGAGAATACAGACTAGATACATCACTGTTTTCTGTATCCCAGCATGTAGTGACAGGGCCTGTATGAAATAATCCCTACTAAGCAATATTTATTGGGCGGATGGAAAGACAAGTAAATGTCTACGGTTGGATGCTTATAGCACATTCTAAAAATGAAAAAGTAATACTTTACTAAAAGTAAATGCTTTGGACCTCTTTAGTTATCACTTATTTTTTTGTGTATGAGAATAGAAATTTGATGAAAATAAAAACATAGTAAAAAACACAAATTTCCCCATTGTGGGGAACAGCATATATATGTGTCTGCATGTCAGTTAGGAGGCCACATTGCCTGAGCAGGTGGCTGGGCCATGTGAATATGCAGTATCAGAAAATGAGAAGCTGAGACCATTTTGCCCAGTAAGAATGTGATGGTCCCATTACAATTTTACAACCTGGCTTTTAGAAACCACACTGGCCATGTATGCAAACCACTTCCAGGGTTGTGTGGCTCACACTCTCCCAAGTGTCCATGAGGTCATGTTAAGTTCTACATTAGGTGAGCAGGTGAGCAATAGCTTCTTGGAGGTTTTTTCACAATACATCCAAATGGCTAGATATGCCACAGTTGAAACCAATCATGAAGATTATAGATAATTTGCATTCAAAGAGCACACATTGATAGGAGCTTGGTTAATTTTCCAAATACATTTAGGAAGCATGTCAGTGTTACTGTGCTGTGAAGAAGATACTGTGGTTCAGGGAATTTGAGAATCTTGTCTATAGTCAACAGCTAAAAAGGGAACTTGATGGGGATGAAGCCAGTCAGATTCCCAAACCTGCTGACCATAGCTGCTGCACTAATCTGCCTCTCTGAATACAGACCAATAAATTAGCAATGAAAAAAGGAGAGAAAAAAGGATATCAAAACTACATCAGATGCATAGAAAATATTTAAAGTTCTTTACACTTAAATCACTCAGTAACTAGTGAATAATATGTTAATAGACACAGAATTAAAACCAAGTCCACTATTTTTGGGGTCTGTGCATTTCTCTCACCAATACAGACCTCATACAAGAATGTCCTCAGCATGCTTACTTCTCCTGTACACATCCAGTTACCCTGATATGTAGAAGCAATATGCAGACAAGAACAATGTTAAAATTCAGATTTTTTTAAAACCCCAAATCATGTATGGTATTCCAAATGTTTGCCTTACCTCCACAAATCAGCTCATTATGCAGTTCTGATCACTGAAATACTGTGTCAAACTGAAACAGCCATAATAAACATGTTAACAACCAAATTTATAGACCAGCAAAGAGGGCCAGTATTCCAATTATCAGTGAACCAAAGAAACCATCTCCAGGGAAGAGAAAATGGTGGCAGAGTAGACAGATGCGTCTGGAGCTTTGTCAGTGGGCAGAAGGAGAGAGAGTGGCTGAGAGTTGCACTGGGAGTGTTTGTTGGCAAGTTAAGAGTCAATTTTCCTCTAGGAGAAGGCGGGGAACTGCTGGACGGGGCTCTCCTGGCCAGGCAGCCCCACTGCCATGGGGTTTTTGTTTGCTGGAGCCACCAGCGCGAACACAGAGACCGTGCTATCTTTCAGAGGGAGGTAGATGTCTGCAGCCATCTGAAGCCTGCGGCTGGGGCACCCATAGAGCAGCCGGGGACCCAGGGACCCATAACTACACTCTCCAATCGGCACAGACATGCAGCGGAATCAGAGATCCACAGAGCACATGGAAAGGTCAGATTTTGCCTCAGATTAGGGGGAGGTGGATGACTTCGGAGGTCTAAAAGCTGCGGCTGACGGAGGTACCCACAGAGCAGCCAGGGACCCAGAGCACGGCTTTCCAGACAGCTCAGACACGCGGGCGGCAGATTCTGAGATCCACGAGGAGCAAGGAAGGGTCAGATTTCCCCTGGGTCAGGGTGAGGTCTCCTACCCCCGCACAACAGAGATGCACACACTGTGGGAACTGGGCTGTGGGAAAGCTGCCTCTGGAGAGGTCCCCAGAAGTGGTTAGGGCGTGATCCGAAAGTGTGGAGGCAAACCCTTTGAGCTGTTGACAGAGGAGAGCTCTGGAAAATGACTCATTTTTTTTTTTTCTGGCGCAGAGGGACAGCCTGGCAGTTATTACAGTGTCCTGGCTGCAAAACCCCCACAAACTGGCTTTGAGAACCACAGAGTAGCAGGATCTGAGCACAGCCTAGAGAGGTCCTGTGCTTTGTCTCAGAGATCATTTCCGAAACACTGCTCACAGAGAATGACACACAAATTGACTCTCCCATAACCACAAAAGAATAAAAAGATTAAAAGACCAAGAGGGGAACACAGGGAACTGCAATACCTTCCCTACTGGGAAATAGGAGTGCCAAGCAGAATGATAGTGGAAGTGAAGGACCATTCTAATTTTTCTGTTTTTTTTCTTTTTCCTTTTTTCTTTTTTTTTTCATTTTCACATATTTTAATTAAAAGACTATTTTTTTCTTTCCACCTCAATTGATATTACCTTTTTAATTATTACATTTTTGTTTTAAACTAGTATTATTAATTACTACTAGTACTTTACCTTTTTGGAAAATAACAAGTGTGATTTTGTTTTCTATTTATTTTATTTCAGGATTAGAGTTCTACATTCTATTTTCATCTTTCCTTTAGCATAATTTTACTCCAATTCAACTCTACCTTTATGCCAACACTTTCCTCCTAACTTTCCCAGTTTTATTGTCTTGTTTCTCTTTCCCTTTTCCAACTTTAGATTCTCCCTATGCTTTCTCTTTACCTGGTTAAAATTTCACCCCATTTATATATCTAATTTCAAATCCCCTACTACAAGTCCACACAAACCTCTCTCTTCTGTCTTCACTAGCCAAAAAGTTTTTTGTTTCTCTATGTCCTTTTCTTGCTACTTGCCTAAAAAGTGATTATATCGATTTTTAGAAAATTTTGTGAGATTGTTTTAGTTTATTCTACTTGTTTTATTTTGTTTTTTGCTTGCTTTGTTTTCTACCTCTCTTTTCCCTCACCTCCCTCGATACCAGTTACTATTTGCAGTTTGCATTAATCTCTAGGTACTGGTTGCTGGCCTTTATTGGAATTAGTGACTATTCTATTGGAGTTGTCTCCTGACATCTATATTTTCTTCCCCTTTTCTCTCTTATACACTTTCTTTTCTCTCTGACTTTTTTCTCTTCGTCTTTCCTCTTCCTCTTTCCTTCTTCTGCTTTTTATTTTCTTATTTTATTTTATTTTTTGTTCATTTATTTATATATTTTTTTCTCGCTCTCCCAATTTGATTTTGGCATTTCTTTCTTTTCTTTTTTCCTCATTTTACTCTTCTTCTTTCTCTATTTACCCCTAATTTATCCTTCATTGGTGGTAACCTTATTTGTGATTATTAACATCTTGAATACATTTCTACTCAGTGCCTGGTGTGCTGTACCTGGTTGTGTTGTAGTTTGTGCTTTTCAATCAACGTAGGAGAGAGAACTACATAACCAGACACCCGAAGAAAGACCATGGGCAGAAAAAGAAACAGCCAACATAAGACAGGAAGGCAGGTTTCACCAGAAAAGGAAGTAAATGAAATAGAAGCAGAAATAAGCCTGCCAGAGAAAGCGTTCAGAGAAGTGATCATAAAGTGGTTGAAAAGAATGCAAGACAAATTGAACAATATTAGTAAGAGCCAAGAGGAAGTGAAGAAGACCCAAGAGGAGATGAAGAAGCAGCAAGAAGAAATGCAGAAGAAACAAATGAGGTGCAGAAGAAACATGCAGTAATGAAAAATGACATCACTGCTACAAAGAACTCAATAGAAAGCATCAAAAGTAGACTAGAAGAAGCAGAGGACCGCTGCAGTGAGCTAGAAGACACGGTAGGAAAAAATACCCAAGTTCATCAGCTTCTAGAAAAAAAAAAATTAAAAAGCAAGAGGAGAGTCTAAGGGAACTTTGGGATAACTTGAAACAAAACAAAATCCATATAATTGGGGTTCCAGAAAGAGTGGCAACTGAACAAGGATTAGAGAACGTGTTTGAAGAAATAATGACAGAAAATTTCCCCAGTATAGAAAAGAAAACACCCCACACAAATCCAAGAAGCTCACAGAGTCCCAAGCAAAATGAACCCCAACAAACTGACACCAAGACACATTATAATTAAATTGACAAACACTGACGACAAAGTAAGAATCTTAAAAGCAGCCAGAGAGAAACAGAAAGTTACCTACAAAGGAACCCCCATAAGACTAGCTACTGGCTTAATAGAAACTTGTCAGGCCAGAAGGGAATGGAATGAAATATACAAAGTCATGCAAAGGAAGGGTCTGAATCCAAGAATACTGTACCCTGCAAGACTCTCAATCAAAATTAAAGGTGAAATCAAAAGCATCACAGGCAAAAAAGGACTAAGGGAATATATTACCATGAAACCAGCAATGCAAGAAATGTTAAAGGGTCTGCTGTAATAAAAAGAAAGAGGAAGGAAGAAGGAGTCAAGTGTAAGGAATAAAAATGGCAACAGATAAGTACTTATCAATAATAACTTTAAATGTAAATGGATTAAATGCTCCAATGAAAAGACATAGGGTAATCGATTGGATAAGAAAGCATAATCCATATATCTGCTGTCTGCAAGAAACCAACCTCAGGAAAAGAGATGCACACAGATTGAGGGTGAAGGGACGGAACATGGTATTTCAGCCAAATGGAAATGAAAAAAAAGCTGGGGTTGCAATATTTATATCTGACAAATTAGATGTCAAAGAGAAGGAATTAATAAGAGATAAAGAAGGCCACTCGATAATACTAAAGGGAACAATCCAACAAGAAGAAATAACTCTGGTAAACATATATGCACCCAATAAAGGAGCACCTAAATACATAAAAAAAAAAAACTCTTGGAGGATATTAAGGGAGAGATTGACAGCAATACAATCATACTAAGAGTCTTTAATACCCCACTGTCACCACTGGACAAATCCTCTAAACAAAAAATCAGCAAAGAAACATCAATCCTAAATGACTCACTAGACCAGATGGAATTAATTGACATCTTCAGAACATTTCACCCTAAAGCCACAGAATATACATTCTTCTCCAGTGCACATGGGTCATTTTCAAAGATAGATTACATGTTGGGTCATAAGAAAAGTCTCTTCAAATTCAAGAAGATAGAAATCATATCAAGCATTTTCTTAGACCACAGTGGCATAAAACTGGAAATCAACTATAATACAAACAATAGAAAGAAATCAAACACATGGAGACTAAACAGCATGCTATTAAACAACGACTGGGTAACCAGAGAGATCAAGGAAGAAATAAAAAACATCATGGCAACAAATGAAAATGACAACACAACAATACAAAATTTTTGGGACACAGTGAAAGCAGTCTTGAGAGGGAATTTCATAGCCCTACAAGCCTACTGCAAAAAACAGGAAACAATGGTAATAAATTACGTAAACCTACAACTCAAAGAGCTAGAACGAGAGCAACAAGAAAAGCCCAGTGTACTCAGAAGGAAGGAAATAGTGAAGATCAGAGCAGAGATAAACAACTTGGGGATGAAAGAAACAATTCAAAAGATCAACAAAACCAAGAGCTGGTTCTTTTTAAGGATAAACAAGATTGATGGACCTCTAGCCAGGCTCACCAAGAAGCAAAGAGAGATTACCCAAATAAACAAAATCAGAAATGAAAGAGGAGAAATAACAGCAGACCCTGTGGAAATACAAAGATTGTCAAAAAATACTATGAACAACTCTATTCCAACAAATTGGACAACCTGCAAGAAATGGACATTTTCCTAAAAAAATATAATCTCCCAAAACTCAATGAGGATGAAGCCAAACATCTCAATAGTCCAATAACTATGAAAGAAATTAAAGCAGCACTCAAAAAGCTTCCAGCAAATAAAAGCCCGGGACCAGATGGCTACACAGGAGAGTTTTACCAAACAATCAAGGAAGAATTAAAACCTATTCTCCTCAGACTATTCAAAAACATTCAAGAAGGAACACTTCCAAACACCTTCTATGAAGCCAGCATCACCCTAATACCAAATCCAGATAAAGACAACACAATGAAAGAGAATTATAGGCCAATATCTCTCATGAACATAGATGCCAAAATCCTCAACAAAATTCTAGCAAATCGGATCCAGCAGTACATCAGAAAGATCATACACCATAACCAAGCAGGATTCATCCCAGGAATGTAGGGATGGTACAATATCCGAAAATCAATAAACGTGATACATCACATAACAAATTAAGAGATAAAAATCACATAGTCATATCAATTGATGCAGAAAAAGCATTTGACAAATTCCAACACCCTCTCTTGATAAAAACTCTCAGCAAAGTGGGAAGAGAAGGATCATACCTCAACATCATAAAAGCCATATATGATAAACCCACAGCTAACATCATACTCAATGGGCAAAAACTAAAACCATTTCCCCTAAGAACAGGAACAAGACAGGGATGCCTACTTTCACCTCTCCTGTTCCACTTAGTACTGGAAGTATTAGCCATTGCAATCAGACAAGAAGAAGAAATAAAAGGCATCCAAATTGGAAAAGAAGAAGTAAAGCTGTCCTTATTTGCAGATGACATGACATTGTACATAAAAAACCTAAAGCACTCCATTCCAAAACTAATTGACTTAATTAATGAATTCGGCAATGTAACAGGATGCAAAATTAATGCTAAGAAGCCTGAACATTTCTATTCACTAATAGTGAAATTACAGAAAGAGAAACTAAAAACACAATCCCATTTACCATTGCACCAAAAAAATTAAGATACCTAGGAATAGACATAACTAAAGAAGTAAAAGACCTATATGGAGAAAACTACAGGACACTGAAAAAAGAGATAGAGGAAGCTGTTAACAGATGGAAGGGCAACCATGCTCATGGATTGGGAGAATCAACATCATTAAAATGTCCAAAGCAATCTACAGATTCAACGCACTACCCATTAAAATACCAACGACATATTTCACAACATATGGTGTTGGGAAAATCGCAAAAAATGAAATTGGACCACCAACTTACACCAAATACAAAAATAAACTCAAAATGGATACAGGACTTAAAAATTAGAAGGGAAACCAAAAAAATACTAGAGGAATCCACAGGCAGCACAATCTTAGATACATGCCAAAAGAACTTCTTCACTGATACTGCTCCAAAGGCAATGGAAGCTAGAGAAAAAAATAAACAAATGGGACTACATCAAAATAAAAAGCTTTTGCTCAGCAAAAGAAACCATCAACAAAACAACAAGAAAGATCACTGTATGGGAGAACATATTTGCAAATGTTATCACTGATAAAGGTTTAATCTCCAAAATCTACAGCCAACTTATACAACTTAATAACAGGAAGATTAACAATCCAATAAAAAAAGATGGGCAACGGACCTAAATAGAACCTTTTCAAAAGATGACAGAAGGAATGCCAAGAGACACATGAAAACATGTTCAAAGTCATTAATCACCCGAGAGATGCAAATCAAAACGACAATGTGATACCATCTTACACCCGTCAGAATGACAATCATCAACAAATCAACAAACGACAAGTGTTGGCGAAGATTCAGAGAAAAGGGAACCCTTGTGCACTGTTGTTGGGAATGCAGACTGGTGCAGCCACTGTGGAGAACAGTATGGAGTTTCCTCAAAAAAACTAAAAATGGATCTCACATTTGACCCTGTAATCCCACTCTTAGGAATTTATCCTAAGAAATTACAAACACCAATCAGAAAGGATTTATGCACTCCTATGTTCATAGCAGCACAATTTACAATAGCTACAATTTGGAAAGAGCCTAGGTGCCCGTCAGCAGATGAGTGGATCAGAAAGCTGTGGTACATCTACACAATGGAATTCTATGCTGCCATTAAAAAGAAGGAACTCTTACCATTTGCAGCAACCTGGTTGGAAATGGAGAGCCTTATGCTTAGTGAAATAAGCCAGTCAATGAAGGAGAAACACCACATGATCTCACTCATTTGTGGATAATAAAGAACATTATAAACTGATGAACAAAAGGATAGATACAGAGGCAGTAAAGCTTCAAACAGACTGTGAAATTACAGCAGGAAGATTATAGTTAGGTGAGGTAGATAAGAGATCAATCAAAGGACTTGTATGCATTCATATAAGCATAACCAATGAACATAGACACTGGAGGGTTGGGGTATGCCTGGGAGGGAGGGGGGCAATAGGGAGATCTGTATAAAAAATTAATAAAAATTAAAAAAATTAATTAATTAAAAAAAAGAAACCATCTCCAATAATAATTTTTAAAAAAGATACAGTGAAATGTTGCTGATGATGGACAAGGGTGAAGGCAGGGGCTGAGAGATGGGATAACCTTCTTAGTGACCTCCCCTTTACCCTATTATACAGAGTAGGCTGAAACTTTCACCGATGCCCAAGGGTCAACAAACAGCTAGGTTCAAGGCCAACTTGATCTGCTCTTTCGATAGACTTAGTTCACAGTGCCCTGCTTTTGAACATTCGAGGACAAACATTATAAAACAAGCTCCCTTTACCCTTTCTTTCTCCTCAGAAGTTGTGATACAAATTTAAGAATCTTTATTGGCTAAATCCTTGGCCCTTTGATCCCAGGGATCTTCTCTTTGTGGCAAGATATAAAAGATAATGAAAACACCTCCCAGCCATTCCCTGGCTTCAGCTTCAAGATTAAGGTTGTGCTCCAGATAGCCCCTTAAAGTCATCTTATATATCAAGCTCTGAGATATTCACAAAATCGTTTCTGAGCCTGTTGACATTCAGAAGTAATTTTACTTCATGTGGTGATGGTTCTCTTAAGAACAATATCCTGGGTTGACAAGGTGGCTGGGTTTCTCTGTCCCTAGGAGGTTATCCATTTTCAGGTTTAAAGGATACTCCCTGAAATGCAGTGAACAATCCCAATTCTCTGTTCTGAATGCTCTGGTTCCCTTTCTGCCCTCTGCAGGAACCTCTGGAAATCCTATCTATTTACAAAGGCCTCCAGCCTGTTCTCTTACAATATGAGGGCTGGATGGGGCAAATGTTTTATTATACTAGAGGTCTAATGCACGAAATTTGTGCACTGGGAAGGAGGTGTGTCCCACAGCCCAACCTGCACCCTCTCCAATTTGGGTCCCCTCGGGGGATGTCCAACTGCCCACAGGTATCGGGCCTAAACAGGCAGTCAGACATCCCTTTCGTAATCCAGTACTGCTGCCTCCCAACTTGTTGCCTGCCTGCCTGATTGCTGATAACTGCTTCTGCCTGATAGCCTGATCACCCCCAAAACTCTCCCCTGCCAGCCTGATTGATTCCTAACTGCTCCCCTGCCAGCCCGATCACCCCAATTGCCTTCTCCTGCATATCCCCTCTTTATTAGATAGGGTTTTTTTCTTTAACATATCGGACAGCCCTAACTGGTTTGGCTAGGTGGATGGAGCATCAGCCTGCAGATTTAAAAGTCACAGATTCAATTCCGGTCAAGGGCATGTACGTTGCATGGGGGCACGTACCCAATTGGGAGTATGCGCGAGGCAGCTGATCGATGTTTCTCTATCATAGATGTTTCTAGCTCTCTATCCCTTTCCCTTCCTTTCTGTAAAATAATCAATATAATATATGTTTTAAAAAAAGAAACATTTAAGATTCCTTCATATCTGCCTAGCTGGTGTGACTCAGTGGTTGAGACCCTTGGCTGCCACCGCTGGGAGGGGATTGTGCTGTGGGGGTGCATGGCCATGCCGGGCTGAGATCCCAGCCCAGGCTGCTACTGATGGGAGGGGGATCACACTGTGGGGGTGCATGATCCTGCCAGGAAGGGTATTGGGCCATGGGGAGTAAATTTGTTTTTATTTTTAATAAAGGGTCAAGTGGGCCTCTGGGAAGCATTTTGCTTTCTCTTTTTTTTGAGATCTTTGCAGGATCTCAGCGGCAGCCATCTCTGAGACTGGAGGATGCTGTGGGGCAGGGCTGAGAGGACTGGGTGCCCCCATCTTGTGGCTATTGGCACCACCACTTTTGTCAAGGAGTGATGGTTAATTTGCATATTACTTTTTTATTAGATAGGATCAAGGAACTTTGTGAGCAGTTTATAAAAGACTAGGGACCTGGTGCATGAAATTCATGCACTGGGGTGGGGTCCCTCAACACAGCCTGCCCCCTTCTCATATACTGGAAGCCCTCAGGGATGTCCTACTGATGGCTTAGGCCCGCTCCCCCAATGAAAAGAGACCTAAGCTGCAGTCTGGCCTCCCTTCGTGGGAGGCAACCAGGCTGATCAGGGGAAGGCACCAGCCCCATAACCCTGCTGCTGCAGCCACTGCCAGTTACTACAACTGTCGAGGTATTTTCATCTACATGTACTCCAGTCCCTTCTCCATGGAAAAAATGACAACTTTCTTTAGGCATTTTCAAGATGTGTCTTTCATAGGATATGACATTTCTTTTTTTATTTTTATTTTTATCCTCACCTGAGGACGTGTTTCCATTAATTTTTTCCCCTTCCCTCCCATCCCAGACTTGGACCCTGCCCAAGCCTAAAGCCTCTGCCACAGTCTTTAGGCTTGGGAAGCACCCCCTCCCACCCCTATCCCTTTGATCACAGGCTCAGCCCCTTCCCAATCCTAAAGTCTCCACCCCAGGCTTTAAGGCTTGGGAAGTGGGCCCCTCTGACCCTCTGATCGCAGGCTGGGCCACTTCCTCATATCACAGGTTAGGCCCCTTCTCCCTGCCCCTCCGTTGGCTTGATGGGAGTTGTTACCTGGGTGCTGAGGAGGTTCCTGGGACCCAGGTATATTTGCAAATTAACTGCTATCTTTGTTGGGTTATTTTGCATACTTACTCTGATAGGCTGTGGACATAGCAGAGGTATAGTCAATTTACATGTTTCTCTATTATTAGGTAAGTTAGGACTGCCCTAGCTAGTTTGACTCAGTGGATAGAGTGTCAGACTGCAGATCAAAGATTTAATTCTGATCAAGTGCACCTACCTCCATTACAGGCTCCTTCCCTGGCCCAGGCCCTGGTCAGGGCTTGTGCAAGGAGGCAATAAATTGTTGTTTTTTTCTCACATGGATGTTCCTCTCTGTCTTTCCTTCTCTCTTCCAATCTCTTTACAAATCAATGGAAAATATCCTCAGGTTAGAATTAACAACAACAACAAAAAAAGATAGGACTTAATTCTCACACCTGTTTCTAGGAATTGGCATTGCAGGGTTATTAGAGTGCTGTGTGCTGTCGGGGTCTCAGAACTCTCTTTTTGTTCATTTACTCTTACCACATGGTTCTTTTGATCCATGGTTGCTCCCCAGTGCCAGTCAAGCCTGAAGCAAGATAGAATAACAAGGGTAAAGACTCTATTCCATGTGACACCTTTAAGACTTTTTCCAAATCAGACCTTCTCTCCTTCTTTTATCTTGTTTGTCAGAGTTTAGTCACATGCCCTAGGTAATACAACAGAAGATGAAAGGTGTAGATCCTACAGTCAGCCACATATTCTGATGATATTTTGGGGGATATATTACTAAGAAGAAGGGGGGAATAGATTTAGGAGCAGCTATCATGAGACAAACATACATACACATATACACAGACCATCTCTGAGAAAATATAGGATATAAGCCCTGTACCCAACCTGTGAAGCAGGAAAGAAAAACAAAAATTAATGAAGTCAATATGAGAAGAGGATCCCAGATGAAGACAGAAACGATAATCCTTGTTTAATCTCTTGGTTCCAAGCTATCTTTCTACTCTTGGTTCCTTCAGATGTCCTGTTGCCACATAGAAAAGTCTCCAATGGGTTTTGTTTGTGTTTTTTATTTTATTTTATTTTATTTATTTTATTTTATTATTTTATTGTTTGTGTGTGTGTGTTTTGCTTGAAATCAGAAAACTTCACTGTAGATAGTCTTTATTACCTGAGATATGCTGATTATTTATTTTCTAATGATAAAGAAAATTAATATTGCCTTCTGATTTCAAGAAAAGGACTGCTTGTCTTATTCATATGAAGAGGAGAAGAGGTGAAGCTATGGAGATCCTCACTCAGCCTTTGAACAACCTGTCTAAATAGTCCTGGTCTGCATCCCAGGAGAAATACCTGTGCTCTTGGGCAGTCACCATGGACTGGATGGGCCTCAGATAGATCCCATCAGGAAGGTCTGGCAAGAATGCTGCCTCAAATGTCCAGTTGGACTGGGTAAATAGGACAATTATACAAGCACTATATATTTTTTGAAAATTGTAAGTTGAATGTAAGTTCTTAATAACCTAATATAAAGGAGAAATCCAGGTTTGAGATAGTTATTTTCAACTTTTATTAACTATAAACTGCTTTGTACAGGTATCACACTACTCATTGCTTAATGTATTTAGACTTAACTTGATTAAGTCACTTAATGAGAGGCACATATTTATCTTATTCCTGTAGTTTCACCATCTATCAAAATAGTATGTCATTCAGTAGGTGTTGAATAGTTAAAAATTTTTTGACTTTATATGATTATTGAATTAGAATAGATGCTAAGAGAATTAAAAATACATTATCAAGGGATAACTGTGAAAGAATTCTAAGAAATTAAAATAAAATAAGTTAAAATATTAGTTTTATAGTTACTAAATTTGTATTTGGTACTAGGCAATACAATTCTAATGGAAACCAAAACGAAGTGTGTACACAAGGAAATTTATCATTACATTTCATCCCTACTCCCCAACCAGTAAATTTTGTAGTTCTAATCCTATATGTTTATATAATATTGTTCTTAAAGGTAAATCTAAACAACATTTTTAATAGCTATCTTTATGATGGACATTAAACATTTCTTATTTTTAGTCTTGAGAAACCATGGATATATATATGTATATGCACACAATATACTTATATGTTCAATATTTATGATTTGCATAGTCTGTTTATGTTCTCATTTACCAAACCCTTTCATTCAGCAAACATTTGAGGGCATTCTGGGTGCCAGATTTTGGGGACATCAAATAGAATAAGACAAGACAATCTACACCCACCAAAAACACACCATTTCATGGGGAAGTCAAGCATAAAAATAAGTAACAGGTGATATAGTGTTAAAAACACTATCATATAATTGGCTCGTAAATTCTTGATATAAAAAGAATAATGGATGTCCATTTATTTTATTTTGTATGAAAGTAAAAATCTTGGACCAAATCTAAATGGTTATGTGCTTAATGAATGATTTTTAGTGGTGACAACAGAGAGAACTCCTTACTTGACTTGGGAAGCACAAGGATAGAGGACTCTTATTCTGGAGCTCTCAGTATCATCACTGCAGAAAACATTTCCGCAGCAAGAGCAAGATTCAATTGAAGAAAATTACTGTTCCATGAACTGTTGCTCAAACTTGACCCACAATCTTGCATCTGGGATAGACTTGCTTCAATATCAGGCAGAGAGTTTCTTACACATAAAAGAGGAAAAAATAAACCTTTGGCACAGTGAGTCTTCTCTGTGTGAACCCAAGAAGAGAATTTGATTGTATTTTAAAATGTCTTTGCATGATTGGAACTAGTAGATCCATACCACTGAAAATGTGTGCTAGTCACTGTGACATAAAGGTTAATCACTATCCCAGTGCATTGAATCAAAATACTAGTTTCTGTGCCATGTTTGTCCTTAGGTTGTGCTATAACCCAGAGTGCCTCCTTCTCTACCATCCCAAATCCAGAATTCATTTAAGCCCTGTTGCAAGGCCATCTCCTCTTCTTGGTCTTTCCTGGTTTTTCAAGGAAGAATTGCAACATGTCACCATATCACATCACTGACTTTCTTATCAAGCAACTAGAGGCCCAGTGCATGAATTTATGTACTGGTGGGGTCCCTCGGGGTGGCCTGTGGGGATCAGGCCAAAACTTGCTGTCCAATGTCATCTGCACCTCCTACCTGTCTCTCCCGCTCATCCCAGTCCCACTATGGGCTCATGCCCAATCAGTCCCAATTGAGAGAGGCTCATGCTGCTACAGCATCACTCACCAGCCATGAACCCTATATCTGGTGCCCTCTTGGGGGAGTGGCCTGCAGGATTGGACCAAAACTAGCTCTCTGACATTCTTCAAAGGGTCCCAGATTGCAAAAGGCACAGGCCAGGTCAAGGGACCCTACCAGTGCAGAATTGGAGCAAGGGAGGGACTGAGGGATGGGCCAGGGTGTATCTGGCCCATCTCGCTCAGTTCTGATTGGCCAGACCCCAGAAGCAAACTAATCTATTGGTTAAAGGATCTGTCTACTGGTGCTCAGTGCATGTCATAGAGAGCAGCCTTAGCATATCATTAGCATATTCTGATTTGATTGGTTGAACAGTTGACCCATCACCAGACGATTGAACACTTATCATATTAGGCTTTTATTATATAGGATTATATAGGATATTTTACCATTAATGTAAAATTCATTAATTCTCTCAGTCATAAAAACACACTTATTGAGTAATTACCATATTCTACTTTGGAAGCATATAGTAGTGATCAAAACAGGCAGTGCTATGAGCCTCACAGAGCTAATATTTTAGTCCACCAATACATATCAATGAAATAAACAGGAAACTTAGTTCATTGTCACAAATGGTGCAAAGCAAACAGAATAGTGTCCCTCAGCATCTCCCCCAGGAGATTCATTCCAGAAACACCTGGATATCAAAATCCATATGTGCTCAAGTTCCTTATATGATTAAACTAGAGGCCTCATGCACAAAAATATGTGGACTGTGTGGGGCAGAGGGTGTCCCTCAGCCCAGCCTGCACCCTCTCGAAGTCCAGTACCCTATGCCTCTTACCATCTGCCTGAAGTGGAGGAGGAAGACAGTCCCACCACCACTGCTGCAATTGCCAGCCATGAGACCAGCTTCTAACTAATCGGTGCTCCCCCTGTGGGAGCACACTGACCACCAAGGGTCAGCTTCTTCATTGAGTGCCTGCCCCCTGCTGGTCAGTGTGTGTCATAGCAACTGGTTGTTTCACCATTTGGTTGATTTGCATATCAGGGTTTTATTATATACTCTGGCATATAATTTGCATAGAACCTATGCACATTCTCTGATATATTTTAAATCATCTCTAGATCACTTGTAATAATGCCTAATACAATGTCAATGCTATGTAAATAATTGGTGTACTATATTGTTTAGGAAATATACAAGAAAAATGTCTGCACATGTTCCATATAGGCATAACTGTGGTAGGCCTAACCACACAGAACAGAGCAGCAAACAACCTGACTATTTTTTATGAATATTTTGGATCCATAGTTGATTAAACCCTCAGATGCAGAACTCATGGGTATGAAGGGCTGACTTTGATGTGATTAAATGTATTGAGATTCATTGAGTAGGTGGAGAATGGGGTCAGGGTAGTGGCTGACTTATAAAGGAAAGTCAAAAATGGCTTTGCTGTGGAGCTAAAATGGATTATGGTTCACTGACACTGATCTCTCCTGCTAAACTATTACAATTTTTATATACCAAGAACACCTAACACCAAGACTTAGCCAATAGAAGGGACTCAATAACAATTCCTGAATTGAAATTGCCCATTTTCTCAGTGGGCTATAGGACTGTGGATGAGCAACCACAGAGGCCTGGGAATGTCTCCTCTTTGGGCTACAGAACTGATTATTTATTGGTTTGTATGGTGTATTGAGATGTGGGAAATAATGAATCAGGATACTTCTCTTCCCCACAGAGTTTTACATAGACTGAAAAGTGAAGAGAAGAGTCAGACAGATGGAAAGCAACATGTTAGCCTTTGGATTGGGCTTTTACAACAATGGGCTATAGTTTGGAGAGCAGTGATCCCATCTGTGGCCACAGTCAAGCTCTGAAATGCTGCCTGAGGGCCATCACAGGAAGAAGCGGGCTCCAAGAGCAGGGCTACATTTACCCAGGTGTTCAGAATCACTTCTCATCTCCTTAGGCACACCTGAGCTGATCCTTCATCCAAGGGCGCTTACAGTACAGAAGCAGAAACATAAGCAAACACAAAGGCATGTCCAGGAAAGAAAGAAGAAGAGGCTCAATGACCAGGCATGCTCAGATCTGAACAGCACCAGTCCAACGAGTATGGCATTGGGTAACAGACCTGGTTTTGAATCCCCACTACTAAATAGCTCAAGTTCCTTCTCAGGGTCAAAGTAGTAACACAGGGAAAAGGCAAAAATGCTCCCCCTACTTAATATTTATCAGCATGATCACTAATGATTTCTGATAAAGTCCCCATTATCTTGGTCAGTCCCAAGGTATTCAAAGGATATTTTTTTTCTAGCTTTATATTTGTACTCTATGGGGCCGAAGGCAAAGGTGGCAGAGGAGTGGAAAAGGCAATTTGTTTAATTCTGTGTTATTTTTTTATTTCTCAAAGAGTGAAATTCATTACTTAAAAAGAAATTGTAAAACAATCCCAAAATGCTGTAAACATATAAAAGCAGGAGTTTGTTTCAACAGAGGTGGGAAGACTCAATATCTTTCCATTCAGTCTCCCTTCTTTCCTAGGCAGAGGCCTTTGGGCCCCTGTTAATTTATGACACTATGAGAAAC
Organism: Lasiurus borealis; assembly: GCA_004026805.1. Lineage (NCBI taxonomy): Eukaryota > Metazoa > Chordata > Mammalia > Chiroptera > Vespertilionidae > Lasiurus > Lasiurus borealis. Next base: position 63,527 of record PVJN01004203.1, on the reverse strand, counting down.
TCCTAATGTCATAGATATAGGTGTTTTGTGAAGATCATTAACCTATTTTTTTTTTAATCTCAGAAAATTTTAACTCAAGTGAGTGATAAGTCCTCAATGAAGAACTTAAACTCAAATCTTCCTGTGTACACACCTTTGCTCACCCTGCTCACAAGCTCCCTGCTGTTACAAGCTCAGAGTGCAGTCACCGCTCTCACAGCCTAATGTCCTGTGATTGCAGCCTCCGCCCGTGATGATCAGACTGCACGCTTCTCTCCTTTTCCTGCTTAAGGAACTCCCATATATCATCAAAGCTTCTGAACTATTATCTTCTGTGATGTCTTCCCGAATTTCCATTGTATGTTTCTTGCTTCCCCACCCTCCTGATGCACTGCTTTCTGCATCCCTAAACTAACTGCATGTCCTTCCATTAGAACACTCATCATCTGAGAGGGAGATTTCCAGTTGTATCGCACTTTCTTTGAAAAGGAATGGATTCTACCACTGCCTCACATACTCAGAAACTCTTTTCGAATGGAGCTCTTTCCCGTCCTTCAGGTATAGCAGCTCTTCCTTCTTTGATCATCACATTGCTTGACACTCATTCATGGTGCTTGTTTCATCATGTGAATAGGATTTATTATTTTCTGGAAAGCATTCATGAAGTTATAAACTTTGCTTATCTTGTTCACTAGGGCATCTCCAGCACCAAGAATAATTTCCACCACATAGTAAGTACTTAATGAGATTTGTGAATAAATATATGAGATTCATAATCACCTTTTCATACATTGATTGATAGGAAAAAATTAATGTATATTTGATGACTGACTGAAGGATGGCTTAATGACTTATTTGTCTGGATTAAAAACAAAGCATCAGGATTCAGAACTGGATGGGGTACATTAATAATGGGGGTCTCAGGGTCAAAAGTTTCCTTGTGGTGATAAAAGAAGCCTGGGTATCTTTGCCAGTGAGCCACCTGTCCAGTGAATCACTTATTCCCTCCCTAGAACATGCCTGCAAAAACAATAGTCTTTTAAAATAT
>PVJN01004203.1:0-57500 GCA_004026805.1 Lasiurus borealis | reverse complement strand
AAATTTGACAGTAAAATAGTAATCAAGTTTTCAGGTTAATTTAAATTGGCTAATTGAAATAAGTGAATATTCAAGAAAATTTAATTGTACTAGACAAAAAGCTGTTCCTAAAGCATTAACTAAAATTTTCTATTGGTAGTTCATCTCATGGTAAAATTGCTTAACATGCAATGAATCTAAACCTATCATATTTTTGTGCAAAAAATTAAAATTTAAAGTCATCAAAACTGCATTAAAAATTTACAAAAGCCTCCATTAATCAAAAAAAGGGGATAGTAGGATAATATCATGTAAGGAAAAATATCTTGTAAGTAATTACATCTAGAAAAATTTTACTTTAGAAGACTAATTTTCATTTGTAATGCTAACAGCAAGAAACCCATGAAAACACACATGGTGTCAAATAAGTCAAAGGAAAATCATTTGGACAAAAATAAAAAGGATCCCAAGTCAATTTTATAGAAAAGACTCCTTTATTAACTTTTGGTCAAGAATATCTTTATATAATTTCAGAAAATATCTTCAAGACCATGTAGACTCCTGCAACAAAGAGGAATTGACAGGTCTGCTCCAAACATGAAGACAAGAGTAGAAATAGTCCAGAGATGGAAGATGCTGACCATGCCTTGCCATGTTCACAGTCAGCAGCTGTGCTTCACCACAGGTTGCCTAGGACCAAACCAGAGAGGGTCAGACCTGCATTGCCACCATTTGTCCACCATCCAGATACCATTGATGACATGTACACCTAAAGAACTGTTTGACATTGAAACTGGGACTCAGAACTGTTGGATATTGAAATTGGGACTCAAACATTTTTTATTCTTATAGGTTTATTTCTAGTCTGCAGAGGCAAGATTTTTTAAAGAAAAGAATTGGGCAAGGGTGGGAGGTAGGGGAATAGATACAGAGGCAAAGGAGCATTGAACAGACTGTCAAACTACAGCGGGAAGGCAGGGGAGGTTACAGGGTGCAGGGGGAGCTGTAAGAGATCAACCGAAAGACTTATAGGCATGCATATAAGCATAACTAATGGACACAAGACACTGAGGGGGGCGGTCAGGTGAGTGCATGTACTGGGGAGTAGGGAAGGCCAGGGGGAGGTCAATGGGGGGGGGGAGGAAAGGAGACATATGTACTACTATTTGTAATACTTTAAACAATAATAAAAAAAATAAAAGAAAAAAAAGTAAAATGATAGACACATATGTATGTTAATTTTTGCCCAAATAACATAACAATGAAGGAATTAGTAATATCTGTCTTGGCGCCCAACACATTAGGTTGTGCCCCAAGGGGTCCAGAAAAAGGGGTCCAGAAAAAGGGTAACAAGTTACCCAGACATTTCAAAGGATATGTACTGTATTTTCCAGCATATAAGATGACTTTTTAACCCAGGAAAATCTTCTCAAAAATCGGGGGTCCTCTTATATGCCATATGTCGTCTTATAGGGCGGGTGCTGAAACTGCCAAGCTGGTCTAGAGAATCTGCAGTCACCGAATATGGTGGGGGAGCTCAAAAACGGCAGGGGACGTGTCCCCGCCATATGCAGCAACTGTATGAAAGCAGCAAGGGCGGCGCTGTACAAGTACAGTAGAAGAAAATCCACTCACCAGGATTTGTGGAAAGAAGTGACTTAAGGCGGTCCCAATGATGAGGGGAAGGGCGCCTCACTGGGAAGGTGTTAAGTGAATAGCAGAACAAGCTACAGGCATCTGGGACGCCGGGGGTATGGAAAAAAGAGAGAGCAGCGCTGTGCCCAGAAAAACATGCCTCTTTCACCCGTCTGACCCGCCCTTGTATCCTGTTACCATACCTCCTCTGCCTCTCAGATCTCATTCCTGAGGACTGCAGTGAAGTGGCGCAGATGCGCATGTGCCAGATTTGAGAGGCAGAGAAGGACGTTTTAGGATACAAGGGCGGGCCAGAGGGGTGAAAGAGGCCTGTTTGAGCTACTGCTGGAGAGGGAGAGGGCTGGGCAGGCAGTTCCCATGGGTTTATTGTTTTATCCTTCCTTTCAGCTTTAGAGTGAGTTAGGAAAAGTTTAATCTATTTGCACTGTTTTATGTTTACATGTTTGATGGCAAACAGCCATATGTTTATAATGACAGTTTTCCTGCTAAATATCTGCATGTCATAAGCATTTGAATTAAAATTACCATATTGAAATAAAATCTGATGTTTTCGTGTGTGTGTGTGTGTGTGTGTGTGTGTTTAATTTTTATTTGGTGTGTGCTGGAAGAGGGATAGTTTTATACGGTGAGTATATCCCAAACTCTATATTTTAACTGGAAAAGTTGGGGGTCATCTTATATGTCCAGTTATCTTATACACTGGAAAATACAGTAATCATGGATGCAAAAAGACAGATAGGCTTAGTTAAAGTAAAGGCTGACCTTGTCAGTGAAGAAAACCACCTAGGAGGTGACTACCCACCATAACTGCTTTTAGTTAAGTTTTAATTTCAGGCCATTCTTATGGTTACTTTAGGTCTTTGAGTCTGCAAGACCGCCATGCAGGCCTCCCCTGAACTAGCCAGGCCAGCATATGGCCTTTTTTGTCCACATGGGGCTTAGATGTATGGACTTTTCAGAATTCTATGGATAATTCTGCAGAAGCATCTCAGTGTGAGGACTTCTAGTATGGAGTTTGCTGAGTCATAAAAGACCTGGTTGGTTGGCGAGAGGAACATCAGGGTCACTAATGGTGGATTCTCCTGTGATCTACTTTAAAATTGCTGAACCCAAGTATCTGAGGCAAGACCTGAGGATCCATATTTTTAAGGGACAGACTCCCTCGAGTCTGAGGAGTGAGCAAGTCCCAGGAAAGAAATAAGTAAAATGAAAAGATAATGAACTCAGGAGTCAGCCTGGGTTCAATAAGAATTAGAGGCAAAGCTTAGGCAGTGCTTCCTATGTGCCAGGCATTGTTCCATGTACTTTGTGCATGTCCGCTCTTTACTTTTACTTCTCATACCAATCATATGAGCTCCATTTCACAGATGAGGGGACTGAGGTCTGTAGAGGTTGAGAACTTGCCCAAAATATTACAGCCAGCAAATAGCACTGCTGGCATTCTATTTCAGACCATTTGTTAGAGTTGCAAGTTTTCAATCATGGTGTTGAATGGCCTTTGCTGATCATTGTATGTGTGAGTACGGGCCATTTACTGCAGCGTTCTGGTGTCTATTTCTTCTTTCATTCATACCCAATTTGCAGAGGTTGTCAAGGATTAAATGTGAAAATGATTAGTATATATTAATGATAATAATTGATAAAATAGCTCTTGCAGTAGTCATAAATCTCTTGGCATCCTTCTATATTTTCTCATTTAATTCTTAATATTACTCCACAAGGTAGATATTGTTATACCGTACTTTTAAAGATTAGGAAACTGAGGTGTGGAAAGGTCAACATGTCCATGTTATATAGCTAGCAAGCAGTGGAACTGGGTTAGTGTGGTTCAAAGACTGTTAAAAGAACTGTATGCATTACTGAAGCAACTTTTTAATTTTTTTCCCTTTTTTTATTGTTTAAAGTATTACAGATAGTAGTACATATGTCTCCTTTATTTTTTTCCCATTGACCTTCCCCCGGCTTTCCCTACCCCCAGTACATGCCTTCACCTCCCCACTCCAGTGTCTTGTATCCATTAGTTATGCTTATATACATGAATACAAGTCCTAAGGTTGCTTACAGCCCCCTCCCCACCACAACCTTCCTGCCTTCCTGCTGTAGTATGAAGCAACTTTTTTTTTAATTTTAATAAATCTTTATTGTTCAGATTATTATAAATGTTCCTCTTTTTTCCCTCTATATCTCCCCTCCATCTGGTTTCCATCCCACCCTCTGCCTTTATCTCCCTGCCATTGTCCTCATCCATAGGTATATGATTTTTGTCCAGTCTCTTCCTACACCACCCTCTCATCTCTTTCCCCCTCATAATTATCAGTCCACTCCCCCTTTCTATGCCCCTAATTCTATTATATACACCAGCTTATTCTGTTCATCAAATTTTTAATTCACTTGACTTTTAGATTCATTTGTTGATATATATATATATATATATATATATATATGTTATTCATAATTTTTACCTTTACTGTTTTCTTCTTCCTCTTCTTAAAGAATATCTTTTAGCATTTCATATAATACTGGTTTGGTGTTGATGAACTTTGTTAGTTTTTTCTTATCTGTGAAGCTCTTTAGCTGCCCATCAGTTCTGAATGATAGCTTTGCTGGGTAGAGTAATCTTGGTTGTAGGTTCTTGCTATTCATCACATAGAATATTTCTTGCCACTCCCATCTGGCCTGCATCATTTCTGTTGAGAAATCAGCTGAAAATCTTATGGGTGCTCCCCTGTAGGTAATTAACTGTTTTTCTATTGCTGCTTTTAATATTCTCTCTTTGTCTTTTGCTCTTGGTATTTTAATTATGATGTGTCTTGATGTGGTCCTCTTTGGATTCCTTTTGTTTGGGGTTCTGTGTGCTTCCTGGACTTGAAAGTTTATTTCTTTCACCAGATGTGGGAAGTTTTCAGTCATAATTTCTTCAAATGGGTTTTCAGTATCTTGCTCTCTCTCTTCTTCTGGCACCCCCATAATTCTGATGTTGGTATGCTTGAAGTTGTCCCAGAGGATCCTTACACTATCTTCACATTTTTTTATTCTTTTTGCTTTTCCAATGGAGTGTTTTTTGCTTTTTTGTATTTCAAAACTTTGACTTGATTCTTGCAATCCTCTAGTTTGCTGTTAGGATTCTGTATAATATTTTTTTTTTTATTTCAGTCAGTGTATGTTTAATTTCTAGTTGGTTCTTTTTCATCTCCTCTTGGCTCTCACTAAATTTATCCATTTTTTCTAGGAAATTCTTAAAAAACCTTATAACCATGGTTTTGAACTCTCTATCCAGTTGTTTGTTTTCCTCCAGGTCTTTCATTTGTGATCTGTTCTTTAGTCTTTGCATATTTCACTGTTTCCCTGAGTTGGTAGAGTAGCTTTGTGTGCTAGCTATCTTATGTGGCCCAGTAGCTCTGCCTCCCCAGTTACCTAAAGTAGACACTCTTGGTGCACCCCTTTGTGAACTGTGTGTACAATCTTGTTGTAGTTAATTCTTTATTGTTGTTGGTATCACTGAGAGGGAGGGAGGGATTGACCTCCAAGCCAATTGGTTTTGTGAGTATCAGCTGTGTCTGTGCACGTGGGCTTGCCTCCAGGCCTCTGCTTTTCCTGCGCACGAGTTTCCAGAACTCTGCCTTTTGGTTCCCCTGAGTTTCCATGTGCTCTAAGGACCCATATGAGTCTGGGTCCCCAGGGTCTCACCTGACACTAGGGTTCAGTGCAGTTGGACCTGGATTTCAGTGCTGTTGTGAGGTTCTGTTTTCCTCCAGCTAAAGGAAGCCAGGCACAATCAGCAATCAGTGCTCTGTGTGTGCACTTTCACATGCACTTTTGCGAGCCCCCAGACTTCTGTCTTTTGCAGCTCCCCTAAGTTTCTGTGCACTCCTTCATTTTAACAACAGTCCAGACTCCCCTATGAGTCTCTCCTGGAGCTGGGGTTCAGTGCAGTTGGGACATTCCGTCTCCCTCCTCTAGAGAAAGCCAGCCAGACTGTCCTCTGCCCATCCTCTCCATGAGAGTGTCTTTATACCTCAGCTTTTTACAGCTCCTCTGAGTCTCTGTGTCTTCCTCTCTTTCCTTCTAGTTATAGAATTTACACTCAGCCAGCTTTCCTGTGGTTCTGGATGGTGTCCATTCTGTCTTTTAGTTGTAGTTTTGAAATTGTTGTGCAAGGTAGCAGCTTAGGTGTTCACCTCTGCTGCCATCTTGGTTTCTCCCTGAAGCAACTTTTTAAGTGTCAAAGACACAGTGACCTAAGGGCTCAGATTGTCACTCCTCACCCCAGGCTATGTTGCCTCACAATTTGGAGCATTTCATTTCCAGCCTGCACCTGAGTGTAGCTACAGGCTGTCCCACTATCTGCATGGCATTCTCTTCATCTGCTTTCACAAACAACTTTCATACATATTTTACCTTAAAAAAAAATCAGAAGAATAAGTTTGACTCTTTGTAGTGGAAGATGCTTGTATGAGCTTTAAATGAGACATTGGAGCTGATGCTGGACTTGGAGAGATGCTGGGGCCTGAGGGTATCAGCAACGCATGTCTGAGTTTGCTTCATTTTGTGATATGTGAAATCACTTCCTTCACACCATATTTTTGGTGTGTGATTTGTTTTTTAAGTTAAGGGGGATGTGCATTGTGGAACTGAACCCGCACCTCTTTGTTTCATCCCAAGCTAGAGACCAGCCATGACTTCCCCAGGGCCAGGGTGGGGAGTCCTGAGCCCTACCCTGCTCACCTGCAGTGGTCACAAGTCTCTGCTACAGTGTCCCCACCTGTAAAATGAGCTATTTGAACCCTGTTGTTCCCAAATTCACTGAGTTCTCCAACTTCATGTGTATGTCTAACTTCCATTATAGTCACTAGATTACTATTCTCAGTAATTTATTTATAAATTAATTAAGAACAAAGAAGTAGTTTTTTTATATGTATTTAATTTTAGATAATATATATTAGAAAATACACTGAGTGCCGGATTATTATGATCTCTGAATGCATAATAATCTGGCCACTCAGTGTATATCCTATATAATAAAAGGCTAATATGTAAATTGTCCCCTGGACCAGGAGTTCGACTAGCAGGCAGGCTGGCCAATTGTCCTCCCCTTGGCCAGGCTGGCTGGATCCCACCATGCACGAACTCATGCACCGGGCCTCTAATATATATACCTAATGGCCAGATTATTATGCATTTAGAAATCATAATGATCTGGCCACTCAGTATATATGTTTAATTAAATCCACAAAATATCATTATGTACATTATATATGTTATGCATGTAATATTTTTTTCACTTAATTATGATGTTCGTTGAAATGATCTTATGAAAGCTTTTCTGGGAACCTTTGAATAAGATAATATGTTGCTTATTTATTTTAGAATAAATCATTACTACCCCTTGATGGGAACTTGACTAGAAATTAAGTTCCTGGAAGCATGATTTGTACCTTTTTCTTTCGAGTTAACTTCCTACATGTGTTTGTCATATGGTTATGACTTTGGTTCACCTGAGGAATATAATGATTAACACTAAGTGAGCAATAATTTCTGCTTTCACTCTTGCCTTTTCAGATGATTTTTTTCTTTCATATCAGCTTTCTGATGGAGATGGTCCTTTAGCACTGTGCACATTGATAATGCCCAAGCACTCCTGTCTTTAAGATTTAAAACCTTATACAACCCCGAAGACTCCAGATCCAGTTGTGCCTGCACATGCACTAGGAGTTGTTAAGGAGGCAGCCTTTTGAAAATAGAGTATGATGAATGCTCACCTGCAGATATGCTTTAGCTTTTCAGAATTTCATATCAAATATTTTGTCCTGATCCCTTTTATCTAATGAAGGTAGGAAAACATGGAAAGAGTGCCTTAAAAATGGCTGGAGAGGTAGAACTGGCATCACTATAGTCAGGAGAATGAGCCTTACCTTTGTTAAAATGGTCTTCTCAGATGTGAAGAGTAGAAAAGACTTGCTGGAAGGTAATACATTCAGGAGTGTCCAAGTAACACCATGTGGTAGCACTTTCATCTTCCGAATGTTGGTGACAGGGGACAGTGTTTCAATAAGAGTTCAATTCCAGAAGCAGGATTCTAGGCCCGATATATATATATATATATATATATATATATATATATATATATATATAGAGAGAGAGAGAGAGAGAGAGAGAGAGAGAGAGAGAGATTCATTACAGCTGTGATCTGTGTATTTGAGGAGGTTGAGTGTGGAGCCTCCCAAGGCTGTTGCCTGGATTTCTGTTGCTGGAGCTGATATCTTCAGACAGGAAGTTGGGGTTGGGTGAGGTAAGACTGATGTAAAGTGGGGGGCAGTGAGGACAAGCTGAAACTCATGGGAGGGGCAGAAACCCTCATCAATTCTGACTACCTCTACCCACAATAAGTAGGTGCACTATAGAGGCTGGACCCTTCGTCATGGAGCTGAGCACATATCTGGCCCAGAAAGCAGAGCAGGTGAGGGAGAAACCAGGGAAATGAATCTTTAGCTGGCCCAGCTGTTGCAGCTTCACTTCACCCTTCAAACCTCACACAAGATCTCTGTGATCCTCCCTGACCATACACACTCAAGAGAAAGGGGTTCTTGGAAACATAGTTCAGCCTGGTCATGTTGGCCAATACAAGCATCCTACTGCCCAGTTTTTATATTAGGAAATTTCCAAGAAGCTCAAACATTACATCAACTTGAGATAAGGCATACATTTCCTTTAATAAAGTCAATTTGGTTTCTCCTGACCTCAAAAATAGTACAACTATTTTCACACCACTTAATTAGAATAAGATAAAGTCCTGATAAATTATATCACTTCATCACCTAGCTTAAGTTGTTAAGAGGGGCAAAATTTTCCTATGTACTCAGATCAAATACATCTGAGCCCTTTTTCCACTCATTGACTTGAAGAAGCTTACTGTTCCTTGAGGTCTCACTCCCAGGGCATGTAACAGTGATCACAGAAAGGAAGGGCAGGCTCCATTCTCCACAGCTGTTCCAAGGCCTCTGTGCCCTTGTGCCCAATTGAGAAGACCAGCATCTAGTAAGGAGGTAAAAGGGACCACACGTGGCACCCTCTCCTCTCAACCACCCTCAGGTTCCTAAGAGCAAAGTGGAGAGGGGACTGGCAGAGCTCACCCACCATCTGTCCAGACATGAGAACTGCTGGCTGGTGCTGGGTGGGGACACCAACCTCAATCCTCTTTTCATCACAGTGAGCTCCCTTCAGGCACTAAGTTGTCTCCTGTGAGTAGCTGTGGTCATAGCTCAGGTCTTTCAAACACAGCTCAAAACATGGATACTCTATGGGAAGGAGTCCGGACCATTACCCTTTCATTCCCAGAAAGCAGGGATCCATATATAAGTGTGTCCACTTTCACCCAAACTATAAGGTGGGGAAATAATCTCACCCCAAGATAAATGGACACTATTATTTCTAAAAATGGAAACAAACAAATAATTTTATGTTAAATTTCCCTTATTTACATGCATTCATACTTACAAACACAAATACATACACACATTCATAAATGCATACATAATTACACACATATTTATGCAAACACACTTGCACATATACATACTTATATACACACATATACATGCTAATTAAAGTTCCACTTCACTGGCTATCACACTTCAATTTATGCCGGGAAAAGAACAAAAGCATCACTTGAGAAGGAATTTTGTTAATTTTAGCTGAGTGTTTTGTAGTTAAGGCTATTACAAACAAGAAAAATGACATTGGGATGAAAATTACTCATCACATGCATGAATTATAACATATCTTTCTGTTAGCAGGTATATAACACACCCTTACTACTATCATTATTGAGTCTGGCATTTACTCTGGCAACAACAAATAGAGAGAAGCATCACCCTGAGAAAGCTCTCTTGGTGTGAAACCCGATTCATTGCAGGGAAATTAAAGGTCATAAATTGTTAACATAGTACTAGACTCCACTAAAGATTTGAAAGATGGAAGAATAATTATTGAATCATCATTGTCATAGGAAAAACATGAAGGCATCTTGCAGATTTAGAATTCAGATGACATGGAGGAGGTAGACACTGAATGAAGAAAATTTAAATAAGATTTCTTCTTGGAAAATCCTTACTAATTTTGGGGGCTATTCCTAGCACATAAAGGATTTACATAGTCTCTCAGGATAGAAGAGAAGAATAGTTTCTTTTAATCTCAGGTTTGTCCATTTAAGTGACAGAAAACAAGAGATGTGAATAGAAAAATTACTATAATCTTCTCTCTCATTTTACAGACTGTGTGGAGACTGCAAGGCATTTTTTTTGCATTTAAAAATTTTCTATTTTTGATCAAATCATGTTTTGTAGCAGTTCATATTCAATTCTATTCCTTTTATCTTCTTATGTTTCAGCAAAAAATATTTGTAGCAACTTAATATCTTGAAAATAAGTTCAGAAAGTGTTGTTGTAACTCAGAAGTAGTTATTGTATTTTTTAGCAGTTTAATTTACTACCTTTAGGGGCACTGAAAAAGAATTCTCCAAAAACATACAAATATAGTGTTTATCAATATTTTACTATTTACTTGACAACTCAAGATGGAACAATGGTGCAAGTAAACATTAGAAGTAGTTGTTGCTTTTTAAAATATATATATATTCCCTCACCCTCCCACTGGGGATCGAGCCAGCAACTTGGGCATGTGTCCTTGACCAGAATCAAACCTGGGACCTTCAATCCTCAGGTCAATGCTCTATCTACTGAGCTAAATTAGCCAGGGCAGAAGTGATTTTAATATACCAGAATCATAATCAAATGATTATGACTGTTCTTCACACACATTTATGAAATTTTGTTTGAAATTGTAATTGAATTTAGGAGAAATCTAACAAGTTTCCATTGTTTGTTTAAATAAAACCATCACTGGTAAATCATATCTCTTCAAGCTATAATTCTTCAGTAATCTTTGGATCTTAAAACCATAATAATATATACCATACTGGTTCTGAGATATAGTAACTTATTGAGGGAGATTCAATAGTCAGAGTGAATAGATCCAGAGACAAAGAAACATTGAACAGTCTGTCACTCTTCAAAGGGAAGGCAGAGGAGGATGGGATGTAAAGTATCAACCAAAGGACTTCTATTCATGCATATAAGCATAACCAATTGACACTGACACAAGGGGAGTGAGGGAATATACTGGGGATTGGAGGTGACAAATAGAGAAAAAAGGAGATATAGGTAATACTTTAAACAATAAAGATTTTTAAATTGTCCTATCTAGTAAAAGAACAATATGCTAATTGACTATCACTTTAACACACAAGATGGCTGTCCCCATGTAGACATAAGATGGCCACTACAAGATGGCCAACAGGGGAGAGCAGTTGGGAGGGACCAGGTCTGCAAGGGAGGATAGTTGTGGGTGATCAAGCCTGCAGGGGAGAGACCAGGCCGGCAGAGAAGGGAAGTTGGGGGCAACCAGGCCTGGAGGGAAGGGCAGTTGGAGGAGAACCCAGGCCTGCAGGTAAGAGCAGTTTCGGGGGAGGGCAAGGCTTGTAGGAGAGGGCAATTAGGGGGTGGGCAGGTATGCAGGGAAGGGCAGTTAAGGGGTTACCAGGCCCACAAGGGAGGCAGTTAGGAGCAAACAGGGAGCAGTTAGGCATCAATCAGGCTGGCAAGGGAGTGGTTAGGGGGTGATCAGGCTAGCAAGCAGAAGCAGTTAGGGGAAATCAGGAAGGCAGGCAGGTGAGCAGTTGGGAGCCAACAGTCCTGAATTGTGAGAGGCATGTTTGACTGCCCGTTTAGGCCTGATCCTACTGGGACCAGGCCTAAACAGGCAGTCGAACATCCCTCAAGAAACCCCAGATTGGAGATGGTGAAGGCTGAGCTGAGGGACACACATCCCTTTGCATGAATTTCATGCACCAGGCCTCTAGTAAATACATAAAACATTCTAAAAAATTGTCAGAGTGATTCACCAGTGAGAGAGAAAAATCAAATCAAAATGATGATTTTGGTTAGTGTCCCATCAATGGCTTCAGAAACTTGCAGCTAAAAGTAGCAAGATGTTGGAGTGAGTGAGGAAAACATCATCCTTCATTCCCCAAACTAAAGCATTTAGTAGTAAGAGATTTTTTTTTAAATTTTATCCACTGGAAATTGGATGTGGTAAGGAACATACTTGGCTATGAACATGTGTGCAGTCAACAAAATGCACAAAGTGTATTCATTTCCCAAGTTGAACAAATTTTTATTAAGAATTTACTCTGTACCAGGTACTATGCAAAGGGAATTCAAGGAATATGGTGGTGCTTGCATGATTCAAGGTGAAGACAGATGTGTAAATCACTAGCTGCAGTGTTCTGCAGGAACATGGTGAGGAGGGAGCCATGATGGGAGATAGGATGTCATCTCGTCACTGAGGAAAGGCACCTAACTCAGAACAGAAGTTCAAACAAAGTTTCCAGGAGGAAGGAATCTCTACACTGAGACCTTAAAGAAGAAAGGGAGGTCTGCTCCATACATAAAGAATTGCAAGAGATGAAAGAAAGCTCAGTGCATTGGAAGAAATGGACGATATTTATGGTGAAGGCTTACGCAGTGAGGATGAGAAATGCTACAAAAATTCAACCAGGAAGATCCATGGTGACAGGAAAACGAAGAATCTGGTAAGCCCTCCAAATGGACTTTGGGCTTCATTGAGGAGTTTAAGCAATAAGAAGAATCAAGAACAACTAATATCTCTACAGTGCTTACATAGTATGCTTTTCATGTGTTACCTCATTTAATCTGATTACAACCCTGTGAGGTAGGTATTATTATTAGTATCTCCATTTTACAAAGAATAAAACTGATGTATAAAGGGTTAAATAAATTTCTCAAGGTCATAAATGACGGAGTCTGGCTCCACAGTCCATGCCTTAAATCCTATCCCATTCCAGGAATAGGGAGTAGCAGTGCAGATTTTAACTTTTAAATATTCACTTCCTTTTAAAGCATGGAGTCTGGATTGGGAGAGTGGACGATAAAAAAGTTGGAACCCTTTTAGAAAGCTAGTGTTTGAATCCTGAGACTAGATGCCAGAGACTGTACAATATTAGTGGCAAAGCAATGAAAAAAGTAGATGAATATTTGAGAATATGTAGGATATGAAGTAAGTGTGTCCTGGTGATTAGTTGGCTTTATAAAATGAATAGTCAAATGTGGTGTCTGGTTGACCACTGGAGGCTGGTGGTAGCCTTCAGTGAAAAGTAGAACAGAAAGGATAGAACTGTCCTTCCTTCTTTCCTTCCTTCCTCCCTCCCTTCCTTCCTTCCTTCCTTCCTTCCTTCCTTCCTTCCTTCCTTCCTTCCTTCCTTCTTCTTTCCTTCTTTCCCTCTTTCTTTCCTTAGTTTATTTTTATACAGTGGTAACTCGAGATACGAGTTTAATTCGTTCCGTAACCTTGAGGTGTGGGAAAATATGAGACGCTCCAGTCGAGGTAAACTGGATCCATGCGATTACTCCTATCTCAAATGTTGCTCGTATTTCAAAGCAAAAATCGCTCGCTCGACGGCTCATATCTCAAAAATCTCATATGTTAGGGCACTCGTATCTCGAGGTACCACTGTACTTTCTCCATCAATTTATGTCATTTGATTTGCAGACAGGTGACTGAGTTGAGTTTGGGACTTGTTGAATTCTAGATATCAGTGGCATAGTTGGACTCAAGAATTTGGAGAACAAAGGAGACACACCGACTGGGAGTGAGATTTAAAAAGCACAACTTATTTTCTAACTTAGCCCATGGACCTGGATAAGATCACCTAGGGAGAGCAGACGGAGGGAAAACAGAAACTTGACAGGAATCTACATTCCACAGCCCATTGTGGAAAACTGAAGTACAACCTGGAGCTCCATGATTCACAGCTTCTATTTTATCAGCAGGGTTTTTTAACTAATTGAACTGGGGTGGTAGGGAGGGGAGGGAGGCCAGGGGGAATAAAAGGAGACATCTGTACTACTATCTGTAATACTTTAAACAATAAAAAAATAAAAATAAATAAAAAATGACTATAGCCTTAACTGGTGTGACTCAGTGGATAGAACATTGGCCTGTGGACTCAAGGGTCCCAGGTTCGATTCCAGTCAAGGGCATGTATCTTGGTTTCGGGCACATCTCCAGTACGGAGTATGCAGGAGGCAGCTGATCATTGTTTCTTTCTCATCGATGTTTCTAACTCTCTCTCCCTCTTCCTTCCTCCCTGTAAAAAATCAATAAAATATATATTTTTTAAAATGACTTCAGTTCAAATCCCAATGTCATCTCCTAATATCTGAGTGACTATACAGGTAATATGACCTCCCTGAACCACAGTTAATCTATGAACTGAAATGGAAATACCTACCCCCAGTTCCAACGTAAGGATAAAGCAGGTAATATCTGTAAAATGCTCAGTGATTCATGATTGTTTGTTGGTTTCCTTTTATTTATTTTTGTTTTAATGCTACCAATATTTTATGAATTCTACTTTTCCTGGTATTTTAAGAGAATAATTTTCCGGTCATCATTTGGAGAAAAACAAGGGCCTATCCTCTAAGGAATGCCCCAACAAGTTGTTTAGGGTCCTAGTTTGAACCCAGAAAACCAATAAATGTGTAATTGCCTGGCCTTATAAAGAAAATAATCACCTTTATCACTTTGGATGTGGGATTCCAGGGAAGCAATGCTTAATACTCTTTGGAAGGAGGGAGGCATGTGGGAAATGGCCACCCAGTGGCTAAGGTTAGTCAGCCAGCAGACAATACAGTCTCCAAGGTTAGCCTCAGGTGTTGACATTTAATAAAGAGGAAAAACACTCAGGCACTTTTATAAAACATCTCTCAATATTTGATTTGGAGCATTCAATGTATTAGTCTTTTTCAGGTTCAAGAGGGAGAAACAAAGGAATCTGGCATCTTAAGAAAGTTTTTGCCACAAAGATATGGCATTCACCAAGCGTCTCTCATTAAGTGCATCGAACACAGAATCTCATGAATTTATAAAACTAACCCTCCGTTTCTCAAAGAATCAAGAACGCATCTCCCTTCATTCAATGACCACAGACCTTGGAAAACAACAATCTATGCATATTTAAAACACTTCTAACTTTGATTAGCTCACTTAATTTATAGCATTTAATCACAAGTAGGTTTTGGGGGCCAGCTCTAAATCATTGATTCACTCTCTATATGGTCTAGTGGTGAAGGGCCTCAGTTTCTTCATTTTCAAAATGAGGGGATGGGGTGGTCAATATTTCAAATGCATAGGATTATTGGACAATGAAGTGCTGAGGTTATCACATGGATCTTAATGTCATTATGATAAATACAAGTTTTAAAAATATTTTGGCACATTTAAGGGTAAACTTTGCTTATAAAATTTTATTTAGGTGAATAAACTCTCATGCATGTAATATTTTTTTAGTAAATATTTACTCAAAGTATTCTGTTAATATATATCAATTAATATTTCTGTGGAATCCATCATTGCTATAAATATGTGTATTTAATCTTTCTTGGAGAACGTACTATTATAGAATAAATGAAATGAACACCCATGGTCTATATTTCCATGCCAAACATGAATGGTAATGATAACTAACCTTGGATGTAGCAGAATGCATGGATTCTAAAGACATCTGAAATCCAGAATTAACTATGAAATGAAAGTATGCCTGAATCCTCTCTAGGAACAGCTTTACTGAATTTTAGGGTTGTCCATAAAATGTTCTTTTTGGAATTAAGTAATAATGTTTTCAGTATTTTCCTATTCATTTTTAGATGCAAATTGACACAGTGAAATACAAAAATCTTAAGTGTATAATTCCAAGAGGTACTGGACTCATTTCTAACATATACAAGTGAGAAGCTCCCCATTCCCACCTCCACCCCCACTTCTACCCCACCTTGATTTGCAACAATTCTCTGGACATCATTTAAATATCCTATGATTCAACTCAATTCTGATACCCACTATCCAAAGACAGCATCAGAGTCCCAATTATGGAGTCAGTCCTACAATATTGTCCCCACCACACTTTAAACACCAACAGAAACTCCAGGTTATCATATGCTTCTGACCAACTAGCTGAACACTGGATATTCCAATGACCCCACCATGACTTTGCTCACAGACCCAGGGAAACATTTTACTTACTAGATCACCAGAAAAAGGAGAGAGTGGGGCAGCCAATGGAGAGACACACAGGAAAATATGTGGAATGTGCATACTTTCACATGGAGCACCCCATTTTCCCAAATCTCCATGTGTTCACCAATCTGGAAGCTCTCTGAAGCCCATGCTTTGGGATTTTGTGAAGGCTTCACTATATAAGCATGGCTGATGAAGTCTGTAGCCATGATGACTACATCAACCCCCAGCCTTTCTCCCTTCCCTGGAGGTCTAACCACAGGTTTGGTTCTATTAATTGGGCGGGGGTGAGGGTAGGGGTGGGTGGGTAGGGGTAGAATAAGTCTGATACATGTTACCCATTATTCTGCTATGATTGAATTGAAAATCCCTTATCCACTCTTCTGCATAAAATACAATGTTTATGATTGAATTGTCAAACATTTTATAATAAAAATAACAATATCAAAAGGACAGGTGCTCTTCATGGTCAAATTACTGTGTGCTTATATACATTCTCTAGTCCAATACTGATAATAGCCCAGGAGGTAAGTCTTATTAAGTTCCCTGTAGCGAGGAGAACCCTGATACTTCATTCATAGAGAATAAACATGTTGCTTACGAAAGATAGCTTGGAAATGGAATTGTCTAAAGTTGTGTTATCTTAGCTCCCAAAACATACTGCTTTTATTATCTTTGTCACTGCATTTCTCTCCTGCTAAACTCTATAGTGAAGATTATTCAGCAAATTTTAATGGATACCTATTATTCATAAGACTGTGTTGACTTATGGCCTTTTTTCCAAAAATGATCTTTGAACTCTTGTTGTTTCCTTCACTCTGGGTACGTTAATTCTGTTCAGAACACAGGTTTTGCAGCACAATGTCTGCCCAAATTCTGACTTTGACACCACAACTTTCATTTTTCATTTCTAAGCCTTGGCTTAAAGATAACATGAAATATGTATGGGTGCTTTATTCAATTCAGCCATGGCTCTGTATAAGTAGATGTGTTCTACTGAAATACATTGTTTCACTCTGATAGATTCTAATCTATGAACAAATTGCAACTCCCTTTCATCCTAAACATAAACCTTCTTGTTCACAAAATGTTCAAATGTAATGCCAAAAACCATGGTTTATTTCAAAGGGCCTTTAAAACCTTGTCATCTAATCCTATATAATAAAAGCATAATATGTTAAGTGTCTGACTCCTATCATGCACACTGACCATCAGGGGGAAGACTATCCGACCAATAGGTTAGCTTGTTACTGGAGTCTGGCCAATGGAGATTGGGTGAGAGGGCCAGACACGCCCTAGAGCCCTCCTGCCAGTCCCTGCCCAGCCAGCCAGACCCATCAGCCCTAATCAGGACTGGTCAAGACAGCCTTGATTGGCCCTGATCACAAATTCATGCACTGGGCCTCTAGTTGAGAATAAATATGAAAGGACATTTCATCTATGAGCTACGGGTCACTGAAAATCAGCAGGTAAATGGTGTAGCTAAGTAATTCATTAAATACTTAGGGAGCAACTGTTTTTTTCTTTTTATCGATTTGTCAATTGCCTACTTGTGTAAAAACCTGGTCCTGCATTGGGGAAAAACAGTGAGAAAAAGTTAAATATGGTCCGGGGCAGTTTCCTCAATAGTTAGATCTTGCAAGTACCATATGCAAAACTTTCTTCTATGTCAGTGTCAAGTTGATAATGGTGGTAGTGGTGGTTAATAATGTTAACATTATTAACATTAATGTGATTATTAAGTTTCAGACTCTGATTTAAGAGCATAGCTTAGGAAAGCCTCAATGCAGAGACTTGGAAAGTGAAGCTTCAATGTGAATAACTTGCCCAAGGCTTTGCTCCTTTATAAGACAGAGCTGAGGTAAATCATCAGATGTCTGATTTGTTCTCTAAACCACCGTGCTTTACAACCTCCACACAAGATGCACGTGTGAGCTAGGCTGGCCACTGAATGGGAATAAATTAGACATATTTTTTGTCATTGTCCTTTTTTTTACTTAATATTTCATGAGTACCTAACCATATTGATAAACCTAATAAACATTAAATTCTCACATTTAAACAGTTGAATAGTATTCTATTTTATGCATGGAGTATCGTTTGTATTGGAAATTTCAGTTATTTATTTGCTAGGTGGCAGGTAGTGTTCTAAGGGCCAAGGTTATGGTCTGAATCAAACAGACAAACTGCCTGCCCGCTAGGTGCTCATGTTTTAGTGAGGACGTGTTTCCAGTCCATGTTTCTTACCAAGGCCGCTGCACTGATTCTTAACTGGCGTGGCTCACAAAGGAACTTACAGTCTTCCTGCATAGCAGCAGTAACTTGTGGAGTCACTTTGCTAAAATCTCTGCTCCCTATTACTAATTTTGTCAACCTTTTGAAGTCCAGAGGCTGCCAGTTAGAACCTACTTCTTAACCAAAAGCAAGATTCTTAAATAATAAAATTGCAGGCACCAAAGAATCCACAGGGGAAAGTGAGCAGACAGAGGGATGGATGGGGTCTCCAGTTCTCTGAGTCCTCATCTTTTAATTTCTCTTTAATTCCCTGAACTATGATCCTCAACAGGACTCTGCTCAGAGACTATGGTGGGTTAAGTCTAGTTTCATTACAGGAAAACTAATTCAAGTCCTTTTTCTCCTTATAGTTGTGGCTTTTGGAAAAATTTCTTCAGGAAAAGACAAGTATTGATCTGACTGAAAAAAAAAATCAATGTTTTACATTTATATTTTATGAAGTAAGTTATTTCATACATACTTTAAAAATATATTTTGTTTGATTTTGAAAAGGAATAGATAACTTACAGGGGACAGAGTGAAAATGAAACTGGTGGTTATATCTGCATGTATATCTTATGACCATGAATTTGATGTCTAAAGTGAAACTATATCCATATTTATACATAGCTTGGTAGACTTTTATACCCACATTCTACCCTAAAAATTTCTTTTTGTAGGGTAAAAAGAAAACATTAATACATATAAAACAAAATTGTATTACAATTTCCAAATTTAAACCTTAGAGAAATTAAACATTTCTGTTGATTTTGCCTTCACAGCTGATAATTTTTAAAATTGTTTTTATTGACTTTAAAACATTTTATCACACACAACATAGGCACGTGTGAGTTGTTAAAGGTGATTATTATGAAACTAGAGGCCTGATGCATGAAATTTGTGCATTTGGGCGAGTCCCTCAGTCTGCCCTGCACCCTCTCCCAGTCCAGGAGTGGGCCTAAGCCAGCAGTTGCTGCCATGGAAGTGGGAAAGGCTGCCATCACCGTTGCAGCACTTGCCAGCCATGAGCCTGGCTGCTGGCTGAGCAGCACTTCCACTGTGGGAGTGCCCTGACCACCAGGGACAGCTCCTGCATTAAGCATCTGCCCCCAGATGGTCAGTGCATGTCATAGCAACCAGTTATTCTGCCTTTCAGTCAATTTGCATATTATCCTTTTATTATATAGGATAGGAACTTGCCATCAAAATTTAATAATAGGTTATATTTGGGGAAGAAAGTAGCTGCTATATTATGTTCTTTTGTGTTACATAAAACACATTTTTAAATGATAAATGATCCCACTTATTATGGGCTTAAATATATAGGCTTCATAAAAATACAGACAGATAATTTCACTAACTTATTGGGTGAAACAGTCATGTAATATTATCTATTTCCTCTTTACTTTGTGCAGTAAAATCACTGTGATGAATTCCTTGATTTCAGAGAGGGAAATAGAAAGAAACATCAATGATGAGAGAGAATCATCAATTGGTTGCTTCCTACATGCCCCCTATTGGGTGTCAAACATGCAACTCAGGCATGTGTCCTGATCTGAAATTAAATTATAATCTTCTGGTTCATGGGTCAACAGTCAACCACTGAGCAACACTGGCTGGGTTTTGATGGATTCTTATAAGCAGCAAACAACAGTACAGTATTTCTGATTTTTCAAACCCAAAATATATATTGTGTGCAATGAATATTTCTAATATTCAACTATAGTAAATAAATTCCATTTCTCAGAAAAATAGAAAAAATTACATAGTGCATTTCTAAGCTAATTAAATATTACATATCCTCAAAAATTGAATATGTTTTGGATATTTGCACTTGACACATTGCTTGGTATTATGGACTACTAGAGGGCCAATTCATGACATTCTTACACTGGGGGAGATAGTGTTGCTTGTGTTTTTGTTATCATAATTATTGGTACATATTTAATGATGCTACTGATTAATGTGATTTCTATTCTCATTTCTGAACTGCATATTATATTGGCTTTTTTTCATATCAGAGATCGACTACATTGATAGGCTGCACTATCTTGCAGTGGACAACTCCTTAGGGGATGTTCACCTGCCACGGAGGAGAGAGAGGCTCCTGCAACTGCTGCTGTACTCACCAGCTGTGAGCCTGGCTTCTGTCTGAGCTGTGCTCATTCTGTGGGAGCACACTGACCACCAGGGGGCAGCTCCTGAGTTGAGCATCTGCCCTCTGGTGGTCAGTGTGCATCATAATGACTGATCATTTTCCATTTGGTCGATTTGCATATTAGTCTTTTATTATATAGGATGATCTTGGCAAGTTATTCATATTTCTCTAAGAATAATTTTTTCCAAATGTGCAAGAACATAACATAGGAAATATAATATCAATTTGCAAGTTTATTACAAGTTTACATAAACTAGAAAATGTGAAATGGCTTAGCACAGTGACTTGTATAGAAGGGTGCAGAGATATTAATAACACATTTTTAAAAAGAAGTCGTAGATTGCTTGAGGTAAAGTTACAGATGTTAACATTAATGAATCTTAGAAATGATTTGGTGAGCTCTAAGATGGACAAGACAGGGAGAGGATATGATTGGAGAGGACAACCCATTCACATGAATTGGAGCATCATTTGAGAATGTTGTTGATGTGGGTAATGTAATAGGTTGGTAGAGTCCATAAGTACTTGCTGTATTATTCTTTGTCATTGGTTGCAAGCTTGTATTAAAGAATATAAAAAATTAAGTATAAAATTGAGCCTACTCCCAACTTAGTATGTGTTTGATAATGGCCATTTTTTATATTTTTGTTTCCATACTGCACAAGCCTTCCTCACTCTGTGTATTTCTGTAGCACCAGTGGATGAAGCTTGGGATAATCTTCATATATTGCTCCCTGTGTGTATTTACACTGATTTCTTATACCAAACAAGATGCTTTTTTTTTATGATGACTACCATTCCAAGTCCTCCCCACATTAATCTCTATAACCATGAGCTTATCTATTAGTTTACCTTTGGTACTCCCACACCCAGAAGAAACAATGTGTATATTTATTATAGCTAGAGAGAACAGTGAGATTTTTTGTCAGTTGCCCAACTATTGATTAGGTGTTTCTGGCATTCCAAGATCATAAGTTATCTCCAATTCACATATACTTGAAACATTTACTAGACCTTCATCATGAGTTTCAGACCTAAAAGGTATGTTTTAGGTTTGCTACATTACTGGTTTAAAAAGCTAGATTTTTGCACAATTAAAGTATAATGGTCATAATATAAGAAAGGCTTGACTTCAACGTAATGTTTCTAATCTGTATTATATTTTCTAAACAGAATCTTAAATAAACATTTTATCAATTGACAGTCAGTAGCTGTTGCCTTAGAATTTGAAAGTGAATTTTAATGTAACCTTTGTGTTGTTAAAGAAAAGCAGTGCTATTCACTCAATAATTAGACCTAATTAGTTTAAGAATATAAATGCTACCTTGGTACTAAACATTTCAAATTGTGTATATTTCTCAACTGTAAATGGACTCCTTTGATGACAACTACAAGCTCTATCTTATCAGCTTGTTTCATATGCTCATGTAAGCATGAAAATTTAGAAGCCCAGTTGCTGATAGTTGCTGACATTTGAAAATAAAATTTAAAACCAAAGGTAAAATAACGTGATTTCTATTCTCATTTATGAACTGTATATTATATTGGCTTTTTTCATATCAGAAATAGACTACATTGTTTTATATTTATCTTAATCAGCAGCATCATTAAATATGTACCAATAATTATGATAACAAAAGCACAAGCAACAAAAGCAAAATCAGGTGAGTGTGACTATATAAAACTAAAAAGCTTGTGCACAGCACAGGAGAAGCAAGCAGCCACATTATGAGGGAAAATATTTGCAAAATATACATCTGATAAAGGATTAATAGTCAAAATATATGAGGAACTCCTACAACTCACTAACAAAAGCATCCAATAGCTTTTAAAAATGGACAAAGGACTTAATGGACATTTCTCCAAAGAATATATACAAATGGGCAGCAGGTACATGCTCAACCTTCCTAATCATTGGACAAATACAAATCAATAGCAACATGAAACATTACCTTACACTATTAGAATGGCTACTCTCAAAATAAACCAAAGCATAACACATGTTGGTGAGAATGTGGAGAAACTGAAATTTTTGTGCACTGTTGGTGGAAAAGTAAATGAAAACCAATATATAGCTCCTCAAAAAAAAATTAACAATAGAATTACTATATGATCTAGTAATCCTGCTTCTTGGCATATATTCACAAGAAGTTAAATCAGGATCTTGAAGAAATATACTCATTCCCATGTTCATTGCAGTATTGCTCACAATAACCAAGATACAGAGACCACCTGAAAATATCCATGAATGAATGAATGAATAAAGAAAATGTGGTCTACATTACAGAGGAATATTACTCAACCTTTTAAAAAACAAGGAACCTTAGCCAGTTTTTCACAGTGGGTAGTGCATTGGCCTGCAGACTGAAGGGTCCCAGGTTAAATTTCTGCCAAGGGAACATGCCTGGATTGTAATCTCCATCCCCAGTAGAGAGCATCAGAACCATGATTCTCTCTCATCATTGATGTTTTCTCTCTCTCTCCCTCCCTCTTCTCCCTGAAATGAATAAAAATATATTTTAAAAATAAAATAAAAAAGGAAATCCTGCCACACACAACAAAAATGAATGAACCTGGAGAATATTATGCTAAGTGAAATACGCTAGACACGGGATAAAAATATTGTATGATTTTATTTCAATGGAATTTAAAATAGTAAAACTTATAAAAACAGAGTAAATAGTGGTTGCCAGGACTGCAGGAGGAGTGAATGGGGAGGAACTGTTTGAAAGGTATCAAGTTTTAGATATTTAAGATGCAGAAATTCCATAGATCTGCCATACAACACTGAGCCTATAGAAAACAATATTCTAGCATATACTTAAAATTTTCTTAAAAGGGTAAATCTCACCCTGGCCAGTTTGGTTCAGTGGATGGAACATCAGCCTGCAGCCTTCAGGTTTGATTCCAGTCAAGGGCATGCACCTTGGTTGCGGGCACTTTCCCAGTCAGGAGTGTATAGGAGGCAGCTGAATCAGTTTCTCTCTCATCAATGTTTCTGGCTTTCTATCCCTCTTATTCTCCATCCCTCTCTGTAAAAAATCAATAAAATTTATTTTAAAAAAAGAAAAGGGTAGATCTCATGTTAAGTGTTGCCAAATAAAAACACTTAAAAATTTACCAATCATGATATTTACCATTTATTAAACATTTCCCGTGTTTCAAATATTCTGTCAAGACTCTTTCATGCATAAGCCTCATAATGATCTTTTTAAAATAAGAAAGTACTATAGATTTGTACTATATATGTACTATAGAATTGTACATTTGAAACCTCATAATTTTGAAAACAATGTCTCCCCAATAGATTCAATTAAAAAAGAAAAAGAAGTGGGAAAAATAAGATAAGTACAAATAAAACTCAAGATAACTACTAAAAAATAAAATAAGAAAGTAAATTTCAAGAAAGTGTAATAAATGTTGCTTTTGACTAATACACTTTTGCCCACCCCTCCAATTTTTATATCATCTCTCTATTCTATAACAGAGATTTGGGACACTTTCCTTCCAAGGCAACCCGAGAGAGTTAATGAGAAGAATGGCCTGACCTGCTGTGACTATGGGAAATCTCCCTGCCATGTGGAGAGTGAAGTACAGTGGGGTAAGATATAGGCAAGGGAACCAGTTAGAATACACTAAAATGAACCACAACAGAAAAGATGGATGTTTCAACTACATCAGTGGCAGTAAAAATGGATGAAATAGAGGGATTTGAGAAATATTAATGCAAAAGTTTGCGCACTGCTAATCTTCCACTTACCCTTGCCATTTTAAACCACTTTGCCAGGCCATTTTAATTTCAAAGACTTCATTCATTTTTTTAAAGCAGTGAGCCAAATTCTATGGGAAGATAAAGAACACAAATATGACTTGCTTAAAATCTGACTTTACTGGAATAAGAAATTTTTTAAGAAGCCAATTCTACAAGCTCTATAATGGACTCCATTTTTACCCATAAAACATAAAAATACGAATATATCCTATCTTGATATTCCAGTACAGAGGTGCTGAGTCGGCATTTAGCCTCTGTGTGTAGTTCCCTTAGTAACTTTGCAAATGGAAAGTCTCCAGCTGCTCCCTCGCTCCTCCATTGTTAGAACCACCTTTACGGTTGTCTTGGACATCTTTGGATCTGATACCTTCTGGTTCTTGCTGTCTCTGTTGCCTGCAGGTTGGAAGATAAGGCTTTCTCCAATCAGCACGGGCTTGCACAGAGGAGTTCACAGGGTCCTGCTCATGCCAGGCAGCATCTGAACACTTGATATCATTACACAAGTTATGCAAACATCTCAGGTGTTTTCATGTGGTTGGCTCACAGTCTTCACTTTGAAAAATGCTGCATTAAAGGTAAAGTGAATCAAAGGAATTTAGATAGATTAAAGTCTTTTTATATCAACCTGCACCTGCTGCAGGGCTCTGTGACTTGGAATTGCATTAAAAAATGTGTGTTTATTTATGAGCATTCTTTTATTGAGGGAGGAAGTCTATAAATTTCATTACATTCTTCAAAGATCTGCCCACAACTCCACCCCCAGAGCTAATAAGCTCTGAAAAATGTTATTTGTTTTGAAAATCATTTGTCCAATTCCTCCATCCTCAACCTAGACCTGGATATCTCATTCTATTTTAACGGCTGTGGTTCCCACCTTTCCTGAGTCCTCTCCAAAATTACTGAGTGCCACAAAGCATGTCAATGTCTGGGCTTCCCAACCCTTGATATTTACCTAGATTATAAGACTCATCACATTCCATCTTGACTATTTGCTTGAGTGTCTGTTTCCTGATCTAAATATTCAGCAGCTGACAGCAGGGACCATGCCACTACCTCATTCTAGATGCTGCACATAACCACCACCTAACACATATGAGATGCATAAAACGAAGCACATTCCTAATAACTGAATGAATGGGTTTGTGCACATTTTCTGAATGCTGAGAAAGAGATGAAGAACAGAGGAAATGCATTTCTGTTTCTTCTTACTGAGAGCTGTAATTATGAACACTTTGGTATTGAAGACCATCCAATATAAAAAGATATCAGTAACCAAACTAAGGTCCTCATGCCTATGGATATTCAACCAGAATCCTGGCACTTCCAGCTCCAGTGGTTTGTGGTCTAGTTATTTAAGGTGAAAGTAAAGCAAGGCCCTTATAACAAATAGGATGCAATTTCATTATAGCTCAACTCAACTGAAGAAGTTTGTTCCTGCAATGGCATAACTAAACCCATCTCACAGGGAGAGAAAAAGTTAGCCATAATGCTCTTGCTTCAGTCTTGTTAGTCAGGGATTTTGGTTTAAGGAATGACTGCTCCTTATCACTTTCCATTTGCATTATCACATGCCTCCAACAGGTCTATAAGCAATACCCTCACCACAGGACCTGCCTAGATTTCCCTCAAAACAACTTTATTTTCAGCCACAGAAGAAATTTACTTTGCTCCAAACAGAAAGCTGTTTCTGGCCAGAGGCATTTTAGCACATGAGGAAGAACTATAATCCACTCTTCATCCCCTTCAGCTCAGAATCTAGGATTTTCAATCACTCGGCCTTGGCATTTGAGGACTTCAGGTTGGCATACGCAGTAGCTTCAAATATGTTTGTAGTCACCAAATAATAAGGCTGTGCATGAGGCTGACAAGAATAGACTTCAGTGGTGTTGCTGCTATTGGGTATCCAAGATGGCAAAAAATATCATCTTGGAAGGGTTGGGGCCCCATGTGTGAAGACAGCTGTTCTTACTATTGGGAGACCAATGGCTATAATTGTTGTTCTGTGTGTCACAGATATTTTTTTGCTGAAAGACTGGTTGTAGAATTCTGTGATGGAAGCAACAGGTAAATAGACCACCTGAGAAAAGCTAGAGGTAGCTGAGAGAATTAAAGGTGGCCCTCAGTCAAAGAAATACTTAGATTTTGCAAAAGGAAGAGCAAACAGTAATTAAATTAGAGAAAACAGTGGTTATTGGCCTTTTGTATTCATTCATTTGTTATTTTTTTGTTTGTGTATTTATTTGCAGTAGAGTTGGCTAAAATACTTTCAATTATTCATGGGTCTGTTTTTTTCTTCTAATTTTTGTTGGACTGGTTTTCTTGTTTGTTGTTTGTTATTAGCCAACAAGTGACATTGGGGAAATTTTCTCAGGGTTAAGAATCTGGGTGTGCCCACCTATAAGTTTCCTATTCTTTTGATTATTCATTAATTAATTATTTTTTAAAAATCAACACATATTTACTGCATTATGGGGCCTCTTCTAATACTGAAGATTACAGATAAGACCAAAATAGTCATGACTTCACTTCCAAAGATATGGCATTCTAGTGAGCAGAGGAAAAAAAACATGCAAATGATTATTGTAATTACTAGGAAGAAAATAAATCAGGACATATGTGATTGTAATTAGAGTTAGGAGGGAACTTCAGACTGTATACTCAATGAAAGTTTGAATCTCTTAGAAGAGATGAGATCTGCACAATAAAGAAACTGACCTAAGGGAAAAGCTTTAATGTCCCAGGAAATCATGCTATTGTTTACTTCTCTCTATTCATATCCTCAGAATTGACCACAGATACGATAGGTCCTCTCTAGCCTGTGCTTAGATTCTGCTTTCCCTGTGGCACTCAATACCAGATGAAGATAGTGAAGGAGACACATTACTATATACAGAATGTTGACAAGAACATTTAATCTTCCTTAAGGAGGGGTGGGATGCAATGGTTATAGTACATAATAGGTACTCAAGACAGATCTTTTAAAAATATATTTTATCAATTTTTTACAAAGACAAAAGGAGAGGGATAGGGAGTTAGAAACATCAATCAGAGTGGGGGCAGGGGAATGGCAGTGGCATAGATGGGCCTGTCCCAAGCCTTGTCCCTGAGCAGACAGAGAGAAAAGCTAAGGGTCGCATTGGAAGTGTTTGTTGGCAAGTTAAGGGACAGCTATACTCCAGGAGAAGGTAGGATACTGCTGGATGGGGCTCCCCTGACCAGGGAGCCCCCACTGCTGCTGGGTTCCCTGCCTGAGCCATCAGCTAGGACATGGAGACCGAGACATCTTGAAGGGGAACGTGGATGTTTACAGAAGCCTGAAAAGCTACAGCTGCAACACCCACCTAACAGCTGTGAGCCCCAGAACACCAGTCCCCAATTGATACAAACACTTGGATTCAGAGGAGCTCTACACGCCACACAGAAAGGTCAGATTTCATCTGAGATAAGGTGAGGTCTCTGGTCCCCTGGAACAGAAAGGCACTCACATTGGGAGCTGGAGTTCTGGGGGAAATCTGCACCTAGAGAAATCCATGGCTGTTGGGCCTGTCATGATCTGTGAATGTGGAAGGGGGTCCTCAGAGTTGCTAACAGAGGGGATCTCTAGAAAGCAATCCATTTTGATATGATACAGAAGGACAGCCTGGGAATTGTTAAAGTGTGCTGGCTGCTTAAACAAGAGCTGGGAAGATGGACTGTGCAGACTTGCGCTCTTTCCTCTTCAGTTCCTTGCTTCTGATTGCTAAGCCCGATACATAGGGTCACCTAGTTGGGGACACCCTAGGAGACTTCAGGGGAAAGTTGTTTTTCTGGAACCTGGGGATCAGAGTGGAGAGTGACCTTCAGAGAACCAGCTCTGGGGCAGCCCATTCCCACAAACTGGTATTGAGTGCCACAGGGAAAGCAGAATCTAAGCACAGGCTAGAGAGGACCTATTGTCTCAGTGGTCAATTCTGAAACACTGCCACCCAGAGGCTGATTCACAAATTGACTCTTATGTAATCACAAAAGAATAAAGAGATTAAGACACACTGCCTGCTTAAAAATCAGGACTGGCTTATAACATTGAGCACCAGTGAAACACAGGAAACTGCAATACTGTCCTGACTGGGAAACAGGTGTGCCAAATAGATAAATAAAAGAAGTAAATGACCTTCGCTCCTGCACATTTTATTTTTTACTTTATTAATTTTTAATTTTTAATTTTTTTCATCTTTTATTTAAAATATATTTTCTTTTTTCCTCACTTGATTTTACCGTTTTAATTATTAAATTTTTATTTTTAATCAGTATTATTACTACTATTTTACCTTTTTTTAAAACAGTGTCATTTTATTTTCTCTTTATTTTACTTTGGGATTAGTTTTACATTCTAACTTCATCTTTCCTTTAGCATCATTTTACCCTATCTCAACTCTACCTTTATGCTATCACTCTCTTCCGAACTTTTTCTCCTTTTGTTGTCCTGTTTCTCTTACCCTTTTCCTACTTTAGGTTTTCCCTAGTCTTTCTTTTTACCCCCTGTTAAACTTTCACCTTATATATCTAACTTCCAAACCTCTGCTCTAAGTCCATACATACGTCTCTCTTCTCTGTCTTCACTAACCAAAAAGTTGTTTTTCTCTCTGTCCTTTTGTTGATGTTTGTTTGAATGATGATTATATCACCTTTTTATACTTCATTATGAGATGGTTTTGCTTATTCTCCTTATTTTGTTTTGTTTTTTGTTTGCTTTGATTTTGTTTGTTTTTTACTTCTGTTTTCCTGTGCCTCTTTTGATAATAGTTGTTGTTTATAGTTTGCATTAATCTCCATGTTCTTGTTGCTGGCATTTGTTGGGATTAGTGGCTGTTCTATTGTAGTTTTTTCCCCATATATAAAATTTGTTCCCCTTCTATTTCTTATTCCCTTTCATTTCTCTCTTACTTTTTCTTTCTCTTTTTTCATTTTTCTCCCTTCTCCCAATTTCATTTTGGCACTCCATTCTTTTCTTTCTTTTTTCTTCTTTTCTCTCTTCTTCTTTCTCTTCTATCTCTTAATTTGTGTCTCTGGTGGTCACCTTTATTTGTGGCTATTATTAACGTGAATACATTTCTTATCAGTGCCTTGTGCATTGTACCTGTTTGTGTTGTATTTTTTCCCTTTGAATCAACACAGGAGAGAGAGAACTACATAATGAGAAATCCAGAGAAGAGAGACCATGGGCAGAAAAAGAATATAGTCCACATATGAAAGAAAAGCAGGCATCACCAGAAAAGGAAGTAAACAAAATGGAGGCAAGCAACCTACCAGAGAAAGAATTAAGAGAAATGGTCATAAGGTGGCTGAAAAGAATGGAAGACAAATATAACAATATGAGTAATAGCCAAGAAGAAATGAAGAAGAATCAAGAAGAAATGAAAAATGACATCACTGCTGTAAAGAACTCAATAGAAAGCATCAAAAGTAGATTAGAAGAAGCAGAGGATAACATCAGTGATCTAGAAGACAAGGTAGAAAAAATACCCAAGTACAGCAGCTTCTAGAAAAAAAATTAAAAAGCAAGAGGAGAGCTTAAGGGAACTTTGGGACAACATGAAACTTACCACACCTGCATAAGAGGCGTTCCAGAAAGAAATGAAAGTGAGCAAAGAATAGAAAACCTGTTTGAAGAAATACTGACAGAAAACTTCCCTGCTAAGGAAAGAAAAAGCCCTCACAAATATAAGAAGCTCATAGTGTCCCAAGCAAAATGAACCCCAAAAGACTGACGCCAAGACACATTATAATTAAACAGACAAACACCAATGACAAAGTAAGAATCTTTTTATAAATATATTTTTTTATTTTTTACAGAGAGAAAAGGGAGAGGGATAAAGAGTTAGAAACATCAACGAGAGAGAGACATTGATCAGCTGCCTCCTGCACCCACCACACTGGGTATGTGCCTGCAACCAAGGTACATGCCCTTGACCGTAATCAAACCTGGGACCTTTCAGTTGGTAGGCCGAGGCTCCATCCACTGAGCCAAACTGGTTTTGGCAACAAAGTAAGAATCTTAAAAATGGCCAGAGATAGAATGTTACCTACAAAGAAACCCCCATCAGACTAGCAACTGATTTCTCAACAGAAACTCATCAGGCCAGAAGGGAGTGGAATAAAATATACAAAGTCATGCAAAGGAAGGGTCTGAATCCAAGAATACTGTACCCAGAAAGGCTATCAATCAAAATTGAAGGTTAAATCAGGAGCTTCATAGACAAAAAAAAAGGACTAAGGGAATTAATTACCACCAAACCAGCAATGTAAGAAATGGTGACAAATAAGTACCTATCAATAATAACTTTAAATGTAAATGGATTAAATGCTCCAATCAAAAGAGATAGGGTAACAGATTGGATAAGAAAACATGATCCATATATCTGCTGTCTACATGAAATCCAATTCAGAATATAAAGACACACACAGACTGAGGGTGAAGAGATGGAAAATGGTTTTTCAGGCACATGGGAATGAAAAAAAAAGCTGGAATAGCAATACTCATATCTGACAAATTAGATCTCAAAATGAAGGACATAAAAAAAATAAGGAAGGCCACTTCATAATACTAAAGGGAGCAATCCAACAAGAAAATGTAACTCTGGTAAATATATACACACCCAATACAGAAGCACCCAAATACATAATAAAAACTCCTGGAGGATATCAAGGGAGAGATTGACAGCAATACAACAATATTAGGAGACATTAATACCCAATTATCACCGTTGGACAAATCATCTAAACAAAAAATCAGCAAAGAAACATCAATCATAAAGGACTCACTAGACCAGGTGGAATTAATAGACATCTTCAGAGCATTTTACCCCAAAGCCATAGAATATACATTCTTCTCATGTGCACATGGGTCATTTTCAAAGATAGATCATATTTAGGGTCATAAGCAAAGTCTCTTCAAATTCAAGAATATAGAAATCATATCAAGCATCTTCTCAGATCACAGTGGCATAAAACTGGAAATCAGCTATAATAAAAACAATCCAAAGAAATCAACACATGGAAACTAGACAGCATGCTATTAAACTGTGACTAGTTAAGCACAGAGATCAAGGAAGAAATAAAAAACATTATGGCAACAAATGAAAATGAAAACACAACTATCCAAAATCTATGGAACACAGTGAAAGCAGTTTTCAGAGGGAAGTTCATAGCTCTACAAGCCTACTGCAAAAAATAAAACCAAGAAACAATTGTAATAAATTACCTAACTCTAAAACTGAAAGATCTAGAAATAGAGCAACAAAAAAAAGCCCATTGTAAGCAAAAGGAAGGAAATAGTAAAGATTAGAGGAAAGATAAATGACATAGAGACCAAAGAAACAATACAAAAGATCAACAAAACCAAGAACTGGTTCTGTGAAAGGATAAATAATATTGATGAATTTCTAGCTAGGCTTACCAAGAAGCAAAGAGCGAGGATTTAAATAAACAAAATCAGAAATGAAAGAGGTGAAATAATAACAGACCCCATAAAATACAAAAGAATGTTAAAAAAAAATACTATGAACAACTCTATTCCAATAATCTGGACAACCTGCAGGAAATGGACATATTCCTAGAAAAATGTAACCTTCTAAAACTCAATCAGGAAGAATCGAAACATCTCAATAGGCCAATAGTTACTGGAAGAAATTGAAGCAGTCATCAAAAGCTTCCAGCAAAAAAAAAAGCCCAGGGCCAGAGAGCTACACAGGGGAGTTTTACCTAACATTCAAGGAGAATTAAAACCTATCCTCTTCAGACTATTCCAGAAAATTCAAAGTGGAAGGAACACTTCCAAGTACCTCCTATGAAGCAAGAATCACACTAACGATAAAACCAGATAAAGATAACACAATAAAAGAGAATTATAGGCCACTATCCCTCATGAACATAGATGCAAAAATCCTCAACAAAATTCTAGCAAATCAGGTCCAGCAATACATCAGAAAGATCATACATCTTGACCAAGTAGGATTTATCCCAGGAATGCAAGGATGGTACAAAATACACAAATCAATAAATGTGATACATCACATAAACAAATTGAGAGATAAAAAACACATAGTTATATCAATTGATGCAGAAAAAGCATTTGACAAAATCCAACACACTTTCTTGATAAAAACTCTCAACAAGGTGGGAATAGAAGGATCATACCTAACTAATAATAAAAGCCATATATGATATACCCACAGCTAACATCATACTCAATCTAAAACCATTTCCCCTAAGAACAGGAAGAAGACAGGGATGCCCACTCTCAGCACTCCTGTTCAACATAGTATTGGAAGTATTAGCCATTGCAATTAGACAATAAGAAGAAAGAAAAGGCATCCAAAATGGAAAAGAAGAAATAAAGCTGTCTTTATTTGCAGATGATATGACACTGTACATAAAAATCCTGAAAGACTCCATGCAAAAACTAATGGACTTAATAAATAAATTTGGCAAAGTAGCAGGATACAAAATTAATGCCAAGAAATCTATGGCATTCCTATACACTAATAGTGAGCTTACAGAAAGAGAGACTAAAAAAGCAATCCCATTTACCATTGCACCAAAAAAAAATTAAGATAACCTAAGAATAAACTTTACTAAAGAGGTAAAAGACCTATATGCAGAAAACTACAGGACACTGAAAAGAGAGATAGAGGAAGACATAAACAGATGGAAGAGCATACCATGCTCATGCATTGGGAGAATCAACATCATTAAAATGTCCATACTTCCCAAAGCAAACTATAGATTCAATGCACTCCCCATTAAAATACCAATTTCATATTTCACAGACCTAGAAAGAACTCTAAAAAGATTCGTCTAGAACAACAAAAAAAAGACCTAGAATAGCCACAGGAATCCTGAGAAAGAAGCATAATGTAGGTGGGATCTCAATACTAGATTTCAAGCTGTATTACAAGGCCACTGTTCTCAAAACAGCCTGGTACTGGCTCAAGAACAGAAGTATAGAATATAGAATCCAGATACTGACCCAAACCACTATGCTCAATTTATATTTGACAAAGGAGACATGAACATAAAATGGAATCAAGACAGTCTCTTTAATATATGGTCTTGGGAAAATTGGACAGATGCATGCAAAAAATGAAACTAGACCACCAACTTACACCATACACAAAAATAAATTCCAAATAGATACAGGACTTAAACATAAGACGGAAAACCATAAAAATACTAAAGGAATTCATAGGCTGCAATATTTCAGACATATGCTGAAGGAACTTCTTCACTGATACTGCTCCTAGGGCAATGGAAGCTAAAGAGAAAATCAATAAATAGGACTAAATAAAAAGCTTTTGCACAGCAAAAGGAACCATCAACAAATCAACAAGAAAGTCCATGTATGGGAGAACATATTTGCAAATGTTATCACTGATAAAGATTTAATCTCCAACATCTACAGGGAACTTATAAACTTAATAAAAAGAATATAAATGATCCAATAAAAAAATGAGCAATGGACCTAAATAGAATCTTTTCAAAAGAAGACAGAAGGAAGGCCAAGAGACACATGAAAACATGCTCAATGTCATT
Organism: Lasiurus borealis; assembly: GCA_004026805.1. NCBI lineage: Eukaryota > Metazoa > Chordata > Mammalia > Chiroptera > Vespertilionidae > Lasiurus > Lasiurus borealis. Next base: position 23,940 of record PVJN01004203.1, on the reverse strand, counting down.
AATTATCCAAGAGATGCAAATCAACACAACAATGCAATACTATCTCACACTTGTCAGAATGGCAATCATTAACAAATCAACAAATGACAAGTGTTGGTGAGGATGCAGAGAAAAAGGAACCTTCATGCACTGCCTGGTGGGAATGCAGACTGGTGCTGCCACTATGAAGAACAGTATGGAGTTTTCTCAAAAAACTGAAAATGAAACTCCCATTTAATCCAGTAATCCCACATCAGTCAGAAAGGATATATGCACCCCAATGTTCATAGCAGCACAATTTACAATAGCTAAGATTTGGAAAGAGCCTAGGTGCCCATTCTCAGATTACTAGATCAGAAAACTATTCCATTATGTACATTTACATACTGGAATAATATGCTGCCATAAAAAGAAGAAATTCTTACCATCTGCAGCAATCTGGATAAAACTGGAGAGCATTATGCTAAGTGAAATAAGACGGTCAGTGAAAGAAAAATATTACATGATCTCACTCATTTATGGATAATAAAAAACATTATAAAATGCTGAACAAAAAGATCTATACAAAGATAATAAAGCATCAAACAGACTGTCAAATTACAGTGGTAAGGTTAGGGAGAGGTGGGGTAAATAAGAAATCAACCGAAGGACCTGTATGCATGCATATAAGCATAACTGATGGACACAAGATACTGGGTGGTTAGAGCATGCATGAGAATGGGAGGGGAGCAATGGGAAGATATGTCCACATGTAATACATTAATAAAAATATGGGGGGGAATAATAAAACCTGAAAAAAATAAAATGATGACCCAGATATATTACATGGAAAAGTAAGGTATAATATTATATATAGGATGGTTACATTTATGAAAAATAAAGTTATATACATCAAATAAAAAGAAACATCGATGAGAGATTGATCAGCTTCCTCCTGCATGCCTCCTGCTGGGGATGTGTCCACAACCTAGGTACATGCCCTTGACCAGAATTGAACCTGGGATCTTTCAGTATGCAGGCTGACACTCTATCCACTGAGCCAAATCGGTTTCGGCTCAAGACAGATTTTAAATATTGAAGTAAACAATCCTATCTAATAAAAAGGTAATATGCTAATTGATCATACACCCTTACAAAGATAGCAGTGCCCACAGCCAATAAAGAGGGAATATACTAATTGACTGGCATGCCCTCAAATATGGCAGTGCCCACAGCCACAAGATGGCGGTGCCTGGTCCCCTCAGCCCCCGTGGAGCAGCAGGCACATGACATAGCCAGGATTACCCCCCGATGGTTCCAGCTGCTCCTCATGCCTGCCTCTAGAGTTTCCCAGTCCCCTCACCGCCCCCCAACCCCCAGCCACCCAGGGTCAGCCTGAGGCACAGGCAAGCCTTGGATGTCAGCTACCCAGCCAACTAGGGCCAGCCCAAGGTGCAGGCAAGCCTTGAATGTTGCTTCCAGCCTCCCAGGACCAGCCTGAGGCACAGGTAAGCCTCAGATGGTTATTACCTAGCCACCTAGGGCCACTCCAAAGTTCAGGTAACCAGGGCCAGCCGAGGTTTGTGCTGCCAGCAGTGGCAGAGATGTGATGCAGAATCACCTTCCCCTGATTGCTAGACCTCCCACCCCTGAGGGCTCCCAGACTGTGAAAGGGGGCAGGCCGGAATGAGGGAACCCCCTCTACTGCATTAATTTTTATTCACTGGTACTCTAATATATTATATAAAAAGAACATGAAAGACAGAGGAGGCCTCAATGGCTTCAAAGAATGAGGCAGAAGTAAGAAATTTTCTTCCTCAGCTTGGCTATCTCGACTTAAGAGACATTTCCTCTTTCTTTCCTTGGCTTTCAGGTATCTCTTCATCAATACTCAGTAGTTTCCTTTCTCTCAGTCCAGTCAGAGTTCCATGGGGTTCAGATGCCTGAGATTCTCCTTTATAAGATCAAATTCAATATTTTCAGCAGTAGTTGGACCTCAGACTCTTCTATCTCAGGCAAGAAAAGGCAAAAGAAAAATCACATTTTGTCATGAATCCATGTCAAGTCAAAGTTTTGCCAAATGTGTTTCCATAGAAGAGAGTCTTCACAACAAATAACCCTGAGAAGATACAAACATCACTGTCTTTGTCCGCAGTGAATATAGGGGTTACAGGAACATTCAAGGGCCTGGCACTTGAATGCTGATCAACAACTATGGACCTAGCCAAGCCATCATTCCACCACTTCTCCAATCAGTATGTGACTTGCCTTTAGTGTTATAGATGATGAGTTGGCATAAAGAACTTCTACATCTCTTAGAAACTAATGTTTCAGATCCTTGACTGTCTTCAATGGCAGACTAATGGAGATGACTTGCCTTACAATAGCTTGAAGCCTTATTTCAAGTTCTCAAACTTAAGGACCATCATGGTCTTCTGATTGTTTCTGGCCATGATATATGCACTTATCAGTTAAAAGATCAGAATCCTCTGGCCACCATATGATGTTGATTAGAAGCCTTTTCCTTCTCTCTCTCTCCCTGGCAACTCTCACTAGATAACTACTTTGTGGCATCTCTGAGAGCCATGAGATTTATGCATAGTGTCCCCAAGGTTCATTCACTTTCATTGTCATCCAACTGATTGGACACAGTGCATATGATCATAGACATTGGCTATGGGCTACAGCATCCCCATTCCTTTTGCCATTCTTTCTTTAAATATTTACTTTTATCTTCTTCATGTTGGACACTGTGCTAGACATCATAAATACGGAGATGAACAAGTCCCGGTTTTCAAAGAATACATAGTCTAATGGTAGAGAAGAATACATAAATAGGCATGTATAACAGCTGATTAAGTAAATAAATGGTGGGTAGGTAGTGGAGGAGATGGAAGATGTATGAATAGGTTCATTGAAATTACATTATTTACAATAAAATTCATTCTTCCCTTTGCATTGCCACTCCATGGTCAATTTTCTATTTCAATCATATTCTATTCATTTCTTTATACACCACATTTCAAATGTAACTATGGAAATAAATACCCCTATCTTAGTTTAATTGTACCTATTTTCTTGCCACTTCCATGTAAGTGGGGATGATCTTCTTTGTATTTAACTGTTTCAATTTCAGAAATGATCTTTGTGATATGCTTTCTGTGGGTTCACTCTACATCTACAATGATTATTTCCACTCATCCTTTTTAGCCTTAAGGGATCCAACAGAGATCTCATTAAGAACATTTTAATCTGGTCTTCACAATTAAAGTTTTTTCTTGTTTACCTAAAGTTCACAATCCTCATGAACTTTCTTTCTATAATTGGACCCCAGCCAGTCTCAACGTGTCTTTGTACTTTTCTCATGTATTCAATATTATTTTCTAATTAAATCAAGCGACATATGTATTCCTAGTACTACTCCACCTTCCTATTCTACACAACTTGTTTTTTTCCCTTACCAAAATATTCTCTGTTCTCCTCCATACTTAACTTGTTTATTCATCTTTCAATAATATTCACCCTTTTGCTTAATTATTCCTGGACAGCCACAATCATAAAAAAAATCACATTATCCTTCTATGAACTTCCATGTCACTTATTTGTAGTCACTTATATATCATATTCTACTTAGTATGACATTCACTTATATGTTTGACATGTACATAACTAGATTATAAATGAACCTTGAGGGCAGGAAAATAGTCTTGGTCACTGTTATGTTTGACACATAACAATGATCAATGGATGCTTGTTGAGTGTTAAAGCCTAGTGCATTTTACATAGTTAATGAATATATCCAGAATTTGAGATGGGTGAATGAATGGTTCAATGAAGAAAAGTCACAAAAGTAAATGGTGAACAGAAATGTATTAATTGACAAGAAAAGAGAATGACCTTGTGGAGAGTGTAGCTGACCCTTCCTGCCCCTTAACTTCTGTTTCTGAAGTTGCATCTCCTCTTTGCATGTACACCACTATAATGCTGGCTCATGGTGGCACTATTCCAGTTCAAATTCAGAATCATAAATATCCCTTTAACATCAAGGGGTCTCATCATCAGACTTTTCTGAGAGAGTCTATTATGATGAAATTTTGAGTAGTCATATGCATATGCACTTGTGGGTGATATTTGTGTGATTCACAATCACATTCACATTAATTGATAAGTAATTCAAACATTTAAAAATTTAAAGATATGATAAATCCCTTTATCACATAAATAGGGTCTATTGCATACTAGTCACTATTCTAGGCAGTGAAAAAGACCCAATCCTGTGCATATGTAGAGCTTTTGTTTAGAACAATAAATTCTCAACACTTTTCCTTCTATAACATTTTTCCTACAAAAGTGGGAAAAGTAAAAAAGTTCATTATTATATTATATTATCAAATAACTAGATGCTAGATACTTAATGTGTGGTGCTATAATATTACCATTTGAAATCACTTTCAAAAGAATAAAAGAGTATTAGATATAAATCTAAGAAACATGTACAGGTGCTGCATGCTGAAAACCACAATATGCTAATGAAAGAAATCAATAAAGACTTAATTAAATGGAGAAATTCTGTGTTCATAGAATGAAAGATTTGACATAGTAAAGCTGTCGATTCTCTCCATATTGATCTACAGATTTAGCACAATCATTATTAAAATTGCAGGAGGATTTGTTTTATATATATGTATATATATATATATATATATATATATATATATATATTTAGACAAATCTAAAACTTCTATGGAAAGGAAAAGAATTAGAATAGCAACCATCATTTTGAAAAATAATAAGAAGGTAGAAATCACTATATATAACTTTTAAGACTGAATACTGTATAGCTTCAGTAATTAAGACACTCTGGTATTGGCAAGAGATTCGACACACAAATCAATAAAATAGGGAAGTCAGAAGTAATCCCACATAAGTATGATTTTTGACAAAGGGGCATAATCAATTCAACAGAGGAGCAAAGTCTTTTGAATGAATGCTGCTTGAACAATGGGGCATTTTTAGATTTAAAAAAATCTTCAACTAAAATCCATACCTAAAAAATAAACTTGAATAAATTTTAACTTTAAATATAAAGTGTAAAATGATCAAACTTCTAGAGGAAAACTCACGAGAAAGCTATATGACCTGGGGTTTGGCAAAGAGTGCTTAAAAACAACATCAATGTCATAATCTATAAAAGGGAAATTATGGACCTCATCACTATACAAAACTTCTCTTATCCAAAAGATTTTGTTACAAGGATGAATAGGAAGGCTACCAACTGAGAGACAATATTTACAAGTCACATATCCAGAATATATAAAAAATATCTAAACTAAGCAGCAAGAAAACAAGCACTCCAGTTAGAAAGAAGGCAACAGCCTTGAATGGACACTTTACCAAAGATGATACATGGATAGAAAATAAGCAAATAAAAAATATATATGTTTATAATTTATAATACTTAATTTCATGTGTGAACTTGTCCGAACTAAAGTTAGCTGGTAAAATATTACTTCTGGGTGTGGTTGTCAGTGTACATTTCTATGATACATCATCTGTATATATATTGTGTGCCCACCATCCAAAGTCAAATCTTCCCACCCTATACTTGACTCTATTTACCCTTTACTATGCCCTCACTCCTACCCTCTGGTAACCCTTTACTTGACAATGCTGTTATCTATGAGTTTTTGTTCATTTATTTTTCTTATTTTTTTTCATTTGTTGCTTTCAGTTTTATATCTCACATATAAGTGAAATCATGGTTCTTACCTTTTTCTGTTTTATTTATTTTGCTTAGCATGATCTTCTCAAGACCTCTCCATGTTGTCTCAAATGGCAGTATTTCAACTTTTCTTATGGCTGAATAGCATTCCATTGTATGTATATTCCACTGTAGGTCTTTATCCAGTCCTCCATTGAAGGACACATCAGTTGTTTTCATGCCTTGGTCACCATGAATAATGATTCAGCATTAAGAATAGTTGCTACCAGAATTGTGCATAAAAGTTATTTAAATGTAATAAAAATAAAAATAGTTTATATATTTTAAATAAATTACTAAATATTTCAAAAATATTTTAGTGAAAAGAAGCATCTTTTGCTTAATTCTTTACTTTCTTCTTCTTAGCTGTCTTTGTTTTTAAAAGAGCTAGTTTGTCCGGGGTGGAGGACAAGAGCTGAGAGGAGGAGGATCAAGAAGGAGAAAATGAGGACATCTATAATAGTGTCAACAATAATAAAAAAAAAATAGGTAGTTCTTCCATTATTCTTGCAAAGAGAAGGACACAATTGGAAAATTGAATCAGAAATGTTCTTATTTTCTCTGGCACCTCCACCATGTGTAAAAGGTAGGTTAACCTCTCACCTTCCCCTAGTTATACACAGACTGTAATTAGCTAACTGAAGACCACCAAAACCAGCTTGGCTCAGTGGATAGAGCGTCAGCCTGGAGACTGAAAGGTCCCAGGTTCAATTCCATTCAAGGGTATGTACCTTGGTTGCGAGCACATCTCCAGTGTGAGGTGTGCAGGAGGCAGCTAATCAATGTCTCTCTCTCATTGATGTTTCTAACTCTTTGTCCCTCTTCCTTCCTTTCTGTAAAAAATTAATAAAATATATTTTTTAAAAAAGAAGAAAGCATTAAGACCATTTTAAATAAATTGAAGTTTAGGTCCTTTGCTGGTACTGTACTATATTTCTAATACATGTTTGCAAGACTTTATACTAATACTAGAGGCCCAGTGCATGAAATTTGTGCATGGGGGGGTGGGCAGTGTCTTTCAGCCCAGCCTGCTCCCTCTCCAATCTGGGACCTCTTGAGCGATGTCCAACTGCCCATTTAGGCCCAGGACTGCTGGCTCCCAACTGATCACTTGCCTACCTTCCTGATTGCTCCTATTCACTTCTGCCTGTTGGCCTGATCATTCCCTAACCATTCCCCTGCCAGATTGATTGATGCCTAACTGCTCCCCTGCCAGCCTGTTTGCCCCTAACTGCCCTCTCCTGGGGGCCTGGTTACTCCTAACTATCCTCCCCTGTAGGCCCAGTCACCCCCAACTTCCATCCTCTGTCAGCCTGGTCACCCCTAACTGCCCTCCCTTGCAGGCCTGGTCCCTGCCAACTGCCCTCTCCTGCTGGCCATCTTGTGTCCACAGGATCTTTTGACCGCCTGGGGGCAGTCATCTTGGGTGTTGGAGTGATAATCAATCTGCATATTACTCTTTTATTAGATAGGATAGAGGCCTGGTGCATGGGTGGAGACCAGCTGGTTAGACCTGCAGGGTGTGCTGAATCAGAGTGAGTGTTCTCTGTCATATTAGATTAGGGCACACTTTGCTCTAGCATGATCTCATCTTAACTTTATAACTCACCTGCAAAAACTCTATTTCCAAATACCAGGGATTAGGACTTGAGCAATTCAACACATAACAGTGACTCATTTAAAATAGAAGAAAAATTCAACTAAATGCCCCTGATGGTACTATGTCTTTGATCTCTGATAGGACAAATCTCCAGCTCTGACATTGGCCTACATCATCTGGCTTCTGGCCACCTCTTCAAAGTCATACTTTTCATTCTCAGCTCTGCTCCAGCCATATGAACTTTCTTTTCAAGACCCTTTTCACTTGGTTCTCTCTCCTACCTGGAATTTGCTCCTCCCAGACACCTGCAAGGCCCACAACTCCACTATGTCATTGAGGATTATCTCTCTTTCCATTTCAACAAAAACTGGGTTTTCACATGGCTCTATCCCCAGTAGAGATGGAGCCTGGCAAATGTTATTCATTTAAAAATCAACCTTCACTTAATCAAAAAGCAGCCTTGAAAGTTGAATAGTACTCTACCCCTTTAACAGAGAAAGCTGAGATGCATAAACCTTAAATAACTTTCCAAAGATTCCACAGCCCACAAGTGACAGAGTCATGTTCCCTCCCAGGTTTACTTATCTCTCCAAAGTTTTTTTTTCCTAAATATAAGATACCCTGTGATAAAGAAGCTGAGTAAGTAAGAACAAAAAGTAAGAAAGGAAATGTTATTTAAAGAACTTAAAACAATAATGCAAAAAACACAAATTCTCAGGTGTTAAAAATATCCCTTTAACTCACTGGTTCCTGTTCACTCATGTCAAATGGGCTAAGAATATACATGCTTATTTAATAAAGTTTCTGGCAGGAATAAAAGGAAAAGTGGACATTAGAATCAGAATATATTCAGAACCTCAAAAAAATCTCTCCACAAATTATTCAATAATTACAAATAGAAAAACAGCTTTACAGTGGAGAAACCTGGTAGACATTTTCTTAACCTTGACACCATATTAAGCAATTTCAGCATCAACCAACATCATGGGTATCTTTTTTAAAAAATATATTTTTATTGATTTCAGAGAGGAAAGGGGAGAGAGAGATAGAAACATCAATGATGAGAGAGAATTAGTGATTGGCTGTCTCCTGCATGCCCTACACTGGGGATTAAAACTGCAATCCAGGCATATGCCCTGACCAGGAATCCAACCTGGGACCCTTCAGTACAAAGGCCGACACTCTACCCACCAAACCAACCTAGCTAGCGAATCATGCGTATCTTAACACAAGGCAATAAAATAGACAAAAGGAAGTGGACAAAAATTTTATACTCTGAATCTTATGCAAAAATCTGAAAAAAAAACAAAATTAAGGAAAATCTTACAAAATACTCTTCGTAAACATCAAGGCCAGAAATGACAAAGAAATGCAATTCAATTAAAAAGTCCAAAAAATCACAGACAACTAAATTCAATGCATGATGCTGGATGTATAGGAGAAAATAGTTTAAAAATAACATCATTGAACCTGAAGGGTATGGCTCAGTGGTTGAGCACTGACCCATAAACCAGGAGATCTGGGTATGATTCCCAATCAGGGCATGTACTCAGATTTTACTCTCAATCCCCGTATGGGATGCACAGGAGGCAGCTGATCAATGATTATCTCTCATCATTGATGTTCCTCTCTTTCTCTCCCTTCCTCTCTGACATTAATAAAATCTAGTTTTTAAAAATCATTGAAGTAACTTTTAAAAGACTAAACAAATTGTTGGTAATATAATAGCATTGTTACAATGTTAAATTTCTTGATTTTGTTCATTATAGCTATGTAAGAAATGTCTTTATTTAGAGGGCAAACCTACTGTAGAATCCAGAGAAAAGAGCAAAACATCTTCAACGTACCCTGTAAAGAGAATCCTAGGGCTAGTGGAGCAAAATATAAACAATTGATAAATCTGGGGAAATATTTAGAAGGTTGTTTGAACTATTCTTGTGACTTTATGTAAGTCTGAAATTATTAATAATAACATCCCTAAGAAAATAATCATGTTTTTTCAAACTCATTTTGAACTTATTGCAATATAAAAAGAAAACATTCTCTTAATTGACAAATTTCCAGGAAGATAAGAGAGACTCCTCCAATAGTATGAAAAGCCAAGAAGTATAGTCTACTTACCACATTAACTTTGATGAGCTTAACCTATTACAATGCTTGGAAATTATGTAAAAAATTCTAAAAAGTGTTGCCGAAACCTGTTTGGCTCAGTGGATAGAGCGTCCGTCTGCGGACTGAAAAGTCCCAGGTTCGATTCCCGTCAAGGGCATGTATCCTAGTTGCGGGCACATCCCCAGTAGGGAGCATGCAGGAGGTGGCTGATCAATGTTTCTCTCTTCGATGTTTCTAACTCTCTATCCCTCTCCCTTCCTCTCTGTAAAAAATGAATAAAATATATTAATTTTTTTTTTAATTCTTAAAAGTGTCTATGTAAACACATTGAAATCAATACATAGGCTGGGATTTCTGATGTGTTTCTAATTAAATCAAGATACAATAACTATTAATGGACTATTAGCTAATCAAAAAGCAAATACAGACAAGTCAGTTAAATATGGTGTCAGTGAAAGGAAATGGTCCTTGTAAACAGTGACAGGAATCAGAAGGTTGGGAAGGCAAAACGTAGCAGCAGTCTCCCAGAACTCACAGGGTTGTGGAGAGGAGTGTGCAGATGAGCCTATGTGAATGACAGACTTCTCAGCAGGCAAGCCACTATTACTGGAATGTATTACTGAGCAATAATAGTTGCATGTCACAGCATTTCCTTATGTAACTAATTCCCCTGAGTCTGGTTTCATGCCTAACTAATATCCCCCTGGTTTTAATGTATCTTCCCATGCAAGAAACTGGTTAGGGTAGCCCACATTTTCTAATCAAGAAGTTACATTTCTTAGAGACAATTAATAAGCTAGAGTTCTGGTCTATGTATTAATTCCTATGAGTTGGGTTGGCACAAACCATTATCCCAGAGACCAAATGTCTCCTGCTATAAAAACAGACAAGGTGTTTAGATCTGCAAATCTAATGATCAGACTCTGGGCCACAGTGACTTCTTCAAGGGCAAAGTCACCACCTTGACACTTTAATGAGGCAGCAAGACAATCTCCTCCTGTTTGTGTCATCCAGTGGGAACCTCTGTGAGTAATTTTGGTTCTGTCTAGATTCTGGTAACAACAACCAGGTTTTCCTTTGGGAAACTCCTCATCTCCCATGTTTATTTTGCAGCTTGGATAGGGATAACATAACACCTAATTTCAAACCTAGCCAATTCCATTATCCCTTCAACTTGGTTAAATGAATAAACAACTACTTCAGTGCAGGTCTGTGAGCATCGTCACTCTGACTCCCATTATAATCACTGGGACAGACACACTCTCCTTCCCACTGTTGGAGAGAAACACCTGCAAGTGGAAAACATGACTGGAAGATGGTAAGCTACAAACTCATGACAATATCATTTACACACCTGGATCCAGCCATGTCAAGATTGATCAACTGTGTAAGCCAATAAAATGACTTATTGGCCAAGGTTTAAAAGGACTTAAGGTTGCAGAAGTTGTGGCTATGGATGTACGGAGATTACGGAGATTGCATTTATTCTAAGAAAAAAATCCATGGGTGCTTCTGCTAATGGGGTCTGCTGGAATCTGAGTGACCTCATGGGCTTTTTTATTTTTTTCAAAAATGGGCTCCATGAGTACTTAGTTATAGATGCAAATCACCAGGACCATCCAAGGAGTGGAAGAAGATGTGACAAATTCCACGAAAAGATAACAAGCAGATTCATATCTTGGGTCAGTACTGGCTGATCTATTTAGGTCACCTGGACCATTTTATTGAGTGAAAATGGGTCACATTCTGTGCTTAACCTCAGTGAGAACATATATGCTAAACTATCATCAATATCTACCATGGACCAGGTAGGAGGAAATGGGGGCCCTGATCCACATGGGACACATCTGTTCTAGAGGTGCCTGGGGCTTATTGCATACACAGTCTTCACTGTAGTGCTCCCAAAGTACATGCTGCACCATCATGTAGAGAAAGATTTGAAATAGCATCAAAGAGTATGGGCAGAGGTTGAGTGAGCCCACATGCCTGCAGAATTTGACAACTTTATGCCTGGTTCAGAGAAGAGAAGCAGCCAGCCTTGTCTAAAAATACTGCCATAAGGGAAGGTTGTTTGAGTTCACCCAGGTGTGTATAGATCAGCACTGTTCCTCTAGGCAGCATCTTGCCTGTCTCGTTTATCTTCATAACCTCAGAGTCTATATTGTGTCTATCAATAAATATTGGGATATTGATGCTGAATGATTTTTTCTTTGAATAAATGAAGCAGCAAATTAATAATGGCAGAGAACACATAGCACAATGCATAGTGTGAAATAAAAATCTACCTGTGTAGATCAGTTTGAGAATAAAGTATAGGTGTCAGGAGTGATGATGCTCATTAAATAATTTATAGAAATCTCTAAAAGATCTTTTGTGAATCGTGGTGAGCTTCCGACTTCCCCAGATTGGGCAGAAAGGATCTGGTATCTGCCACACAATGCTGAGTGTCTCGCCTTGCCCTGGGCATTGCTACTATGGCTCTTGGACATTTAGTGCTTAGAAAATAGACTTTTCTCTCTGTGACTGAACCCAACCCCAGAGGCCCTCTTCCCTATCTTTTTTTGATCAAAATAAAAATGTAGCTGTAGCAGTAGTTTCTGAATCAGATGACATTTTCTCAACTGTCTTCTAAAGGGGCTTAGAACGCTGTGCCTTCAGAATTCCACTAAACAATCAGGAGTCCTTAGCTGTGTTGCCCTCTGATGTGGCTGGAGGAAGAGAGAATGACTAAGCCTTTGTTGCTGCTTTCAAGATGTGGTTTGTCCGACTTCAGCAGCAATAACTGATTTATACACTTTCCTTTTACTTTAATACAGAATCGTTAGTATGAATAGGCAGATATTGTAAAAGAAAGAGCATTTGTGCTATAGTTCCCAAACTCTGGGATACCCAGGCAGTGCCACAAGGATACCAGGTGAAGTGAGTTCTGCCTGTGAAGAGCACAGCTGGCTTTGCCAGTTGCAGGGACAGATGTGTTCCTATGCACACCAGATGAAGTGGTTTTAAGCCATGAAAACATTCATGCCTTTCAGGAACTGATGTTTTCTTGTTCCCTTTGGAGGATTCTCTGTCTACACAAACTGGAGCCCAGCTAAACAAGACATCTGTGGTGACTGTGTTTGAAGTCACAAAGGAAGGTGTAGCTCAGGTATTTTCATGAGCAAGATTTCCAACATTTTGGCATAGCTTCCAACTGCCAAGGAGAGTCAATAAAAAATGATTCAACGGTACTTCCTTTTCAAAGCACATTCATGTGACTATTTCCCATCACCACCTCATAACACTGTGGGTGTAAGTGGGGTAGATGTTACCCCCAATAAATTGAAAAGAGACTCAAAAAATGAGTTTAACTTGAGAACATTTTGAGTACAGTAGAGTAAGTATTGAATATATTCATCTTGATTCAGTGTCTGACAAAAGATACCAGAAAGCATGGTGAATTTTATATATATCTTAAAATATAGACACTTTCAGCTTGCAATGATAAAAATAAACACAAAAGTTATAGTTCATAAAAATTTTTGAATGATCTATATAGAGGAATGAGATGTGTTACTTCAGCAGCCCAAAGACAAAATCTAATAAAGTATAAGCCAAATTAAGAGCAATTTAAAGTTTGTATGTGGGTTACATTGTTGTCACTCCAATTGTAGTCCATGAACCATCAGAAAGGCTATCATCTGGAAGTGTGTTGAAATTCAGAGATTCAGGCCCACCCCATCATTACTAAATCAAATTCTGCATTTTAGCAAGATACCAAAGTGACCCACCCACCCATCAGATTTAAGCACTGGGTTAGGAAAATGTACAGTGCTTGTTATCCCAAGAGAACATTTTGGATTATAAAACAAATACCACTAAGATAGGTTGAGTTTAATTCAATGCTGATGGGTATAAAGGATTTTACAAAGGGAATATGGGATGATTGGTAGCACCAACCCTTACATTTAAGAGTGGCACTGTTGAGGCATAGACTGAGGGGTGAATGCCTATTTTTGCACTCCAGAAAACTCCCTGAGTGAGATGCAACTCTAAAGAAAAGGCATCTGGAAACCCTGAACTGCTTGAAATTAGTCTTTCTATCACCTGGCTAGGAAAGGCCCTCAAAATAGAATTCAAATTTAGGTGTAGGAGAGAATACAGAAAGTTACATCCTTTTACGCATTGTGAATTGCAGTGGATAGTTTTACCTGCCAAACACACATGAAGAAAGGGCTCAAAGGTGTCCGAAGTGGATTGTAAGTTTATCAGTGTTAGACTATAAAACAGCTGCTCTGGGCTGCATCTTGACTTGACTTCTGTTCATCTCACTCTGACATGTTTAAGAAAATCAAGAAGGTCTACTCTAGCCTCTACTAACAAATACAACAGATGACCACAAACATGCAAACGAAAGCAACCTTCTTTGTTTGCTTCAGCTAAAGCATCCGTACTATGTGCTAGGCCTGGGTATTGATTAAAAAGTCTCCTGAAAGACTTCAGATCTCAGACTACAGAAAACCTTCTCTTTGATTGTTAGGTATGACCTTCCCTCAATGCAAACTGACAAGTTAAGTGTTCCCAGGTAGATTTACTGTGGTAAATGCCAGTTGTAAAATGGTATTATTATGTACAGTGGGAGCTGTTTCAAGTGGTAGTGAGTGATTTTATTCAGACTGCCTGCCTGGGGTAGGTTAGCAATAGGTTTAATGGGAGAAAAAGGGACTGTCTGGGCAGATTAGTACAGGGCTTTCTGCTTTGTATAAATGAACCCAAGGCTGAATCACATTATTTTATAAATGACTATTTTATTTTCTGGAAAGACTTGTGGGTAAATGACCAAAGTTTAAGTCAAATGCCTTGTTTTGTCCTTTAGTCCTTTGAAATATGTGAACATTATCATGTTTGTGAGGTTAAAGATGTACTTAGAAAAATAAAAATCTCTTATGAGTGCTGAAAATTCCAAGTTCACAGATTACATTTATTGTTCCACGAGGCTGGATGAGCTGAGTTCTGGGTTCTCATTATCTGGGCATGTGCTTGATCTGTTACATCAAGTTTTTGAGGGTGGAATGCCATTTACTGATCTCTCTGACCACAGTAGAGACAGATTGGATTTCTTGACATTCTGTTTCATTCTGTCTTACCTTTAATGAAAAGTGTAGCCACTCAGAAACATATCCATCAATTTGTTTATTACAAGTTGTTTTCACACGAAATTTTCACTAAATATCACTGTTTATATATGTTCATAGTTGATCAATAAAGCAAACCAAACCAGACTTAAAGGATTTTATCAAAATAAATTATGTTGGATGCTATGTCTTATACAAAGTTCAAATACTTTTGTATCATTAAGAGCAGAAAAAAACAAATAAATTAGCAGGTTAATATACTTAAACATGACATTATGATGACTGTTTGGGGTTTTTATGTTTTTTCACAATTAAAATTCATAAAAATTATATATATTTACTAATATCCAATATTATTTTCCAAAATTACAGTAAATTGATTAACTCAATGAAAACCAGCTTAATTTGCTTAGTCAGTAGAGATAAAAGTACTTATGAAATTATATATAATTATTTCTCAACTCAATATGTAAATAACTTCCTCCTTGACTACTTTCTGCAATATTGATTGAAAAGTAAGTATTCTAAGGTGAATTTATTATAGTAATTAAGCATTTAAATAGCTGTAAAAGAGATTTCTGTGGCTAAACTTATTAAATAGGTACTTCACTAAAAAAGACACATGAATGGCTGATAAGTTTTTGAAAAAGCATTCAACATCAATAGTCATTCAGGACAAAAAATGCAATGAAATACCATTTTGTGCCTAACAGAATGACTAAAATGAAAAAGAATAATAACATCAAGTATTGGTAAGGATGTAAAATAATCAGAACATTCCCAACTTTGAGGTGGAGATGTAAAATAATATATAATCACTTTGGAAAAATTCTGGCAGTTTCTCATCAAACTAATTATATGCCTATTCTGTGGACCAGCAATTCAACTAGGTATTTCCCCAAGAGAAATGAAAATATATGTTCACAAATACAACAGCAACTTTATCCAGAATAGCTCCAAATTGGAAACAGCTCAGATCTCCACCAATAAAAAAATGAATTAAAAATGTGTGTTTTATATACATAATGAAACACTACTCATAAATACAAAATAATTAACTACTGATACACTTAATAAATCTTAAAACCTCACCAATGAATCTCAAAAACATCATGCTGAGCAAACGAAGCCTTCCATGAAAGAATATATTTCATATGATAACATTTATAAAACTTAATAAAATCATAGTATAGGCAAAAACAATCTATGGTGTAAAAGAACACAAAATAGTAGTTTATTTTTGAGGTGAAGTTGTTTTTTTTCCTGTTTGTTAATTCTCATTGGTTTTTAAAGAGAGTGGAAAGGAGGAAGGAACGGATTGAGAGAGAAACATCAATGTGAGAGAGACACATAGATGGGTTGCCTCTTGTACATGCTCAGACAAGGGCCAGAGATTGAACCTGCAACCCAGGTACATGCCCTTGACCAGGAACTAAACCAAGACCCCTCAATGTGTGGGCATATGTTCTAACCATCTAGCAACACCAGACAGGGCAGAAGGTAGAGATTTTGACAAATGCATACAGCTGGCAACTTAAATCTTATTAAGATACACTTGTAGAATATTATCCCCGCCAAGAAATGAAAAAATGGGTACCATATGTCATAGAACTAGTACTCCACAAATTAGTGATTTTGAAATTGAATCCAAACACTTCTTACCTTCTCCACCTGAGTACTTCTCATCCCCTTTACCTGTATACTTCTCATCTTCACCTCCGGGGTATTTCTCATCTCCACCACCTGGGTACTTCTCATCCCTACCACCTGAGTACTTCTCATCCCCCCCCCCAACCTGGGTACTTCTCATCTCCATCATCATTATGCACCTGGACAACCACATAATCATGTAATTGGTATTCCTACTTTCCACAACCAGAGTGAGACTTTAAGGTAAAACTGATTACATTATTTCCCTCCTCTAAGTTCTTCCTGCATTTTCTATTGATGGAATAAAAGCCCACCTTGTTATTATGTCTGTAGGGTCTGAGTATCTGATCCATGGATGATTCTGGGAACTCACCTTCCACCACCCCCTTCTTGGTCACTGTCTCAGCCACAGTGACCTTCCTGCTCTTCCATGAACCTTCTCAGGGCATCAGGAATGTTCTCTGCATCTGGATTGATCCTTTTATTCTAGTATTATCTCAAAAACTTTCATCGTTACCATATTTAAAATAGTGCCCAACCTTCTCTACCAGGCACACATTCTCTCTTCTTACTCTTTCATTTTCCTTTTATATAGCCCATATCATTATCTGACGTATATATTTAGTTTTTATTTTTATTGTTTGTTTGCTCTCTATCTATTAGAATGAAAGTTTATGAGAGCTGAAATCATAGGGGAGAAAAAAAAAGAAGAGTTTCAGTACCTAATGAGTTTTCTGGTATTTGTTGCATCAGCGAATAAATAAATAAGTGTAGCTGTATCCCCATATGTGTTCTATTAGAATTCATTACAAAGACCTAAAATAGATTACCAGATCTAAAGCTCAGGAGAATTTACCTTAAAATATCTTTTGGGCCTGATGATTTAGGTAATATTAGAAAGCACTGCAATAGTGGAATGCCCTGCAGTGACACCAGCCATCACTGCAGTATTCAGACGTTATGTATATAAGATAGTTCTGTGTTCCTACAGTTACATTTGTAAATTTGTTCATCCTGCAGTGGTTAAGTTCTTAACTCCCATACCTGATTATTGATTCTGCTACTTAGATTTTGTTATCACATTGTCTTTTGATAAGTTCAATCTCTTTCTCCATCGTAGATAATTCACTCACTTACCCTGGATGCATATTCCTATGCGATGTTACTGGACTAGATTCCTCCACCTCCACACCCTCATCTCCTGCTCCAAAATAGGCTCAGTGAAGGGAAAGTCAGAGATGAAAAGCAAGCAAACATTGTTTTCTACCTGAAACCCCTCCTTAGAGCCAAAGGGGCCTTTTACTCTTTCCAGGAAGGGAAATGTGGTTGGTGTAAAAGCTGCAGGTCTGGGCTGGTTTTAACCATCTTGGGAAGAATATAGTGAAGAAAGGGTTCTGCCCAGTCTTCTCTTTAGCTGCATAGCATAAATTCTGGGGAATTGTTTATAAGTAAACACACGAACTTTTCAAATAGTTAAAATAAGTTTGGCTGCTTTGAAAAACTCAAATTAAATGTTCAATATTTTATGAAAGCTTTGAGTCCTAATGTTTACTTGATCTGATATGCTCTCCCTGCAAAGAAAAATGAGATGTTTGGGAAGATGAGAACAGTGCAGTAACGACTTGGGGATTTCTCCACTGGGCACCTCACTACCAACAGGCCATGGCATAGGATGGATGAGACCTTACCTCTGTGAGGTGAGTGTCCAGGTGAAATCTGCCACAACAGGACTGCTAGATATGTGCGGGCAGATCTAACAAATACAAATATAGGGTGCATGATTAAATATGAATTCCAGATAAACACTAAACAAATTTTTACTATAATCATATGCCATGCAATATCTGGGACCTATTTATATGAAAAAGAGTATTTGGTGTTTGTCTGAAAGTTAAATTTAAGTGGGAATAGTGGCTATTTTACAAGATGAATGCTACAATTGTTCCATCGGGCCATACTACAACCAATGATTTTGAGCCCATCTCAATGAGTTAGGGAAGTCAAATAAAATAAAAACAGGAAAAGATTGCATACTAGGTACCAACTACTTACACTGACATGAATTCCAATGATATTAATATCTGAGGAATTGGGTTATTAACCATTCAATAGCAAGTGCTATTAGTAAATGCTTTGTAAATAGCTTAATGTCTTATAAGTAGATTTTGATGGTCCCCTGATATCAATTTTATATATTTGGGGCACACACATTAACTTTTAAAAAACTCAGTAACATTCTACTTTAAGATTTTTATGGGATGTTTTCCCCCACCAGAATAACCATTTTGCTTTATGATGTTTAGAAATTTCAGGATTTTGAAGCCATTGTCAGAATATCATATCAATATCAAATGGATTACTGAGTGGTGCTGGAAACTTAAATGACTTAGACAATAACTTTATATAGTTATTACTAGGTACTCAAGAGATTATAGAAACTCCAAGTGGAAAATTTACTGGTTTTAATTAAGTTAAAATATAAGATGCATCACCACTCAAGTCTCTGCTCAAATGTCTGGCCTATTTCTTATCATGAGGTAACAAGAACAGGACTTGACCTTCTTCTGGAAAATGAGAAAAAAATGTAGGGAACCGCCGTTTAAAGACACTGGACAACAGGTGGGGTCAGCCTGCAATCCATGAGAGAGTAAATGAAGAAGGAGAGCTCTACAGTTGTCTTGACTTTCTATCTGGAGGATATTTTTTGAACACATTGAATGGAGGGAGAACCAAATAGAAATTAATTATACATCCTTTTACATATGAAGACATTGATAGGACTTAAGTAAAAGGATGAAAAAAATAGAACACATATACACTAATCAAAAAGAAAAGACCTATTTAATATCAGACAATGCAAAAGCCAGAACATAGACTATTACCAGATTTTTAAAACAAAATAATTTTTTCACAATGATAAGACTTATATTACTAGAGGCCCAATGCATGAATTCATGCACTAGTAGGGTCCCTTGGCCTGTTCTGTGGGATCAGGCCCATACTGGCTCTCTGACATCCCCTGAGGGGTCCTAGATTGCTAGAGAGCATAAGCTAGGCCAAAGGACCCCACCACTGCATAACTGGGGCTGGGAGGGACCAGGGGAGACCTCAGGGAGAGTCTGGCCCTGTCTTGCCCAGTCCCAATTGGGTCGGCTGGCCAGAGAGGGATGCAGGAGATTGGCCAGCCAGGAAGGAACTGCGAGAAGACTCCAGAGCATGCCCATCCTGTCTTGCTCAGAACCAAATGGCTGGGCCCCAGCATTAAGTTAACCTACTGGTTAGAGCATCTGCCCCCTGGTGGTTAGTGCATGTCATAGCAACTGGTTGATTGGTCAACTGTCTGCCCCCTGATAGTCAATGTACATCATAGTGAGTGGTTGAGTGATCTTAGCATCTCATTAGCATATTATGCTTTGATTGGTTGAATGGTTGACTGGATACTTAGCATATTAGGCTTTTATTATACAAGATGTGTCATGGTAAACACTTTCCATAACCAACATCTCATTCTTTGCAGACACCTTATTGTGGAAGTATTATTTTTATTTTCCTTTAACAGATAAGAAAAATAAGGTTCTAAACAGTTAAGCAAATTGACCAAAGGCAGACAAACAAATTGAAACCCAAATCTCTATCATCTGTCATCTGTCACCTGGCCTACTGCTGTAGCCACCAAATTGTTTTCCTTTGCATCTGCTCCTGCTTTCTACAATGCACAAGCAGTAAGAGAGAGCTTTTAAATTGCATGTCTGATCTTTTCCCTCCCCTGTTTAAAGTCTGCCAGGGCTTTCTATGCTCTAGTGCTTCCTTACCAGGCCTCTCTACCCCATTCATGGGAGCCCACTCTTCCTTTTATGGCCTGAGAGAGAGGCAGACTGGCTCCAAGTCTGCCTCTCTCTCAGGCCCTCCAGGAAAGCTTGTTATCCTTTGGCATCAGCATCTTCATCCATGCAGTTCCTTCTGTGTCTAATGCTCTTTCCTCCCCACTTCACAGGAAGCATTCCACATGCCTCCTTAACTCCTTCACACTTCAGGTCTCAGCTTCAATCTCATTTCCTCAAACAACTTTCCTGGTCCCCAGGCTAGATTAGGTCATCCAAATTATATTCTCACACTTAATTGTCCTTTTTTGTTGTTGTTATACAATTATGTGTGTGTGCATTTGATTATTTAATTAATGTATTTCTTTTTAAGCTAGACTATAAGCTCATAGTGGAATGAGATTATTGATCTGTTGCTCACTTTTTATTTCCAATGTTCAAAATAGTGTTCTATATATAAATATTTGTTAAATGAATGAATAAGTAAGGAAAGGGGAAAAGACAATGGGGAAAAAAGGATAAGAAAGGAGAACGTGTGAAATATATTAATGAAAGGGCCACCAAGCTCAATTAAGTATTTACAGACTAATTCCATTAGAGGATAATCATTTGATTTATATGAATATTTTTATAAATGCTGCCTCTAGCATACCTTAAATACACTTGGATTGCCTGGCCAGTGTTGTTCAGTGGTTGAGTATGGGTCCAGAAACCAAGAGGCCATCAATTCTTAGGGTACATGCCTAGATTTTAGGCTCAATCTCCAGGGGACATGCAGGGGTCAACTGATCAATGATGTTTCTCTCTCGTCAACATTTCTATCTCTCTAAAAAAATCAACAACAAGATATATATATATATATATATATATATATATATATATATATATATTTAACAACAACATATATATTTAAAAACACACACACTCTGATTTATATAGATCTTTTTAGATGCCAATATGACATATGAAATGCTTTCATATGCTTATTATTTTCACTTTGACATTCTGAATTTGAAAGCAAACTAGTTATTTTTATTTAAAAACTGGTTTTAGGATTGAAAAATAGAGTGCTGAGATTAGACTTTTAAAAATATGTATTTTATTTAATTTTAATATGTTTTGCTCTTCTAAGCCTTTCAGTTTTAGAATATGACTTCTATAGAATCTTTCCTGCTCTCTCTGGACCAAGATCTGCCAAGATAAATTTCACATAATGCCATCACTGGTCATAAATTCATTCAGTGGAAAGTGATAGCAGGAAATCGGAGTAATAGAATTTCAAAATCTATTGCCTGATAATTAGGAAGCCTCTAACATGTGTTAGTATGTTCCCACCCAAGGTAACCTTAAATACTTTGTTTACTATAATAGCTCTGGTGATATATCTGTGTGACAAACAGTATGAAAATTATATAAACAACTTCAGTCCAACAGTTGACTTGCCTAATTCTTGTAAGGAATATGGCTGTTCTAGGGCTGGAAGGGGCAGGGCCTGTGCAGGGAAGACAGAGCTGTAGGGGAGACAGAGCACATTGGAAAAGCCAGTGTTTTTTTTTTTCTTTTGTAAACACCCATCCCATTATCCCAAGGAGTTTCCAATGGTTGGACCCAGATTCCCTTCTCATAAAGATAGAAAAGAGTCCAAGCAAGACCCACAGGACATCTGAGTATTTCTGGGGTGGAAAGGGATGAAGAGTTGGTAGCAGCACTGAAAATAAATGGACATGATCCATTGCTGAGGTCCCCTTATTTTATGAGTTATTTTCTCTCATGGTTTCTGCTTCCTCAGCACTTCAATTTTGTGAGCTATCAGTAGCTTTCTGATAAATGTCTTTATGTGGTTCCCTTTTCAGGGATGTAAGATTATATTAGTCAGCTGGATACTGCTGCTCAGACAAAACCCCAACTGAAACACAGGCACTGAACTGACACCAGACAGACCTGGATCAAACCTTAATTGGCTACTTCCTAGCTCTACAACCTGTTGGGACTCTCCTTTCTTAATTTCCAAACTAAGATTAATTCCCTATCATGTGGCCGGTATGGCTTATTTGGTTTGGGCATCTTCTCATGCTCCTAAAGATTGCCAGTTTGATTCCCAATCAGGGCACATGACCCGGTTGTGAGCTCAGTCCCTGGTAGGGACCTCTTCATGTTCACATCGATGTTTCTCTCTCCTTCTTTCTTCCTCTCTCTAAACATCAATTTTAAAATAAACACTTCTCTTTCTCCCTTTTTAAAAACAGCATTATTGGCATATAATTTACATACCACAAAACGTACCTATTTAATGTGTACCATTCAATGTGTTTTTTTTAGTATATTTCGAGTTGTGTAACCATCACCATAATCTAATTTAGAATATTTTCATTACCCAAAAAGCAATTGTGTGCTCCCTCCATGTCCACACTACCCCAATCCCTATTAGTCCTAGGTAACTTCTAACCTAATTTCTGTCTCTATAAATTTGCCTAATCTGGATATCACATAAATGGAATCATACTATATGTGGTCTTCCCCCCCCACTTGACTTAGTGTTTTGGCAGTTCATATATGTTATAGCATGTACTGATTCTTTTTATACATAGTGTTCAAGCTGCATGAGAGTATCTCATTTGTTTATTCATTCATTAGTTGATGGGCATTTGGGTTGCTTCCACATTTTGTGGTTATGGATAATTCTGCCATGACACTGCATGGGCTTATAGTTTTGTTGCTCTTGGATAGAAACCTAGGAGTGGAATTTCGGGATCATATGGTAACTGTTCAATGTTTTGAAAAATCGCCAACCTGTTCTTCAAAGGGGCTACACCATTTTACATTCCCATCAACAATGGAAGAGGGTTCCAATTTCTCTCCTCCCTCACCAACACCTTTGTCTAGATTTTTAATTGCAGCCATTGTAATAGGCATGAAGTGGTATTTCAATGTGGTTTTAATTTGAATTTCTCTAATGATAAGCCTCTTTGAGCATCTTTACATGTACATATTGACTATAATTGTACATATTCTCCCTGATTGAGTTTTGGAAGGTTATATTATTCTAGGAATATGTCTATTTCTTGTAGGTTGTCCAATTTGTTGGAATAGAGTTGTTCATAGTATTTTTTAACAATCCTTTGCATTTCGGCGGTGTCTGTTATTATTTCTCCTCTTTCATTTCTGATTTTGTTTATTTGACTCTTCAATCTTTGCTTTTTGGTGAGCGTGGCTAGAGGTTCATCAATCTTGTTTATCCTTTCAAAGTGCCAGCTTTGGGTTTTGTTGATCTTTTGAATTGTTTCTTTGGTCTCCATGTTGTTTATCTCCACTCTGATCTTTACTATTTCCTTCCTTCTGCTTACATTAGGCTTTTCTTGTTGCTCTCTTTCTAGCTCTTTGAGTTGTAGGGTTAGGTAATTTATTACCATTGTTTTTTTGTTTTGTTTTGTTTTGTTTTTGCATTAGGCTTGTAGGGCTATAAACTTCCCTCTCAAGACTGCTTTCACTGTGTCCCATAAATTTTGTATTGTTGTGTTGTCACTGTATTTTGTTATCATGTTTTTTTTTAATTTCTTCCTTGATCTCTTTGGTTACCATTGTTTAATAGCATGCTGTGTAGTCTCCATGTGTTTGATTTTTTTCTATTGCTTTTATTATAGTTGATTTCCAGTTTTATGCCACTGTGGTCTGAAAAAATGCTTCATATGATTTCTATCTTCTTGAATTTGAAGAGACTATTCTTATGACCCAACATATGATCTATCTTTGAAAATGACCCATGTGCACTGGAGAAGAATGTATATTCTGTGGCTTTGGGGTGAAATGTTCTGAAGATTTCAATTAATTCCATCTGCTCTAGTGAGTCATTTAGGATTGATGTTTCTTTGCTGATTTTTTGTTTAGAGGATTTGTCCAGTGGTAACAGTGGGGTATTTTTTTTTT